>WESZ01000010.1:608-87071 GCA_011033785.1 Fusarium cf. falciforme | reverse complement strand
GATATTTAAAACCGGATAGGAAATACCCTATAGAAGGAGACGGGTTTAACGGCGTTATCGGGCTTATGATAAAGCCCTAAGTCCGAAGTGACGTGACCTTCCTAAAAGGGAAACAGGCCCAGAAAGGGCAGTATTGACACTCCCTTATATCTTGCTTATCTAAGCAGCTTTTGCTTAGGTAAGTAATCTATAGGGAGGCATATAAGCTAATATATAGGGTAGTAAAATCCTAGGCTTATATCTTATAAGCTTATTTTTCTAGAATTTTATTTATAAAAGATATTCTTAGAAATAAGGTATTTTATACTAACTAATTAGGGTAACCCTAGCTAGTTATTATATATATAGAGACCTCTTAAAAGCTCTATAGCTAAGCTATTATAGAAGGCTTAGTAAGTTAAAGTCTTATATATAATAAAGACTTACCTTTAATTTATAATTTTACCCTAATCTAGCTATTAAGGCCTACTATCTTATAATCTCTAAGCGGCTAAAAGAGGTAAATGTAATATAATTAGGTAGCATGCCAATTAAGCCAATAGACCCCTTTTGCAAAAGATTAACCAGTTCTGGCACTTCGTGCTGGAACCGTGCTATACCTCTATCTATAAGGCTCTTCCGTGGTTACGCGACTACGCACGTGACCTACTTCCTTATAATTGCCCCCCTTCTTATGGCGGCGCGCCCCGAGTCGCTTAATTCAATGCCTTAGACCCATAGCTATGGCGGCGCTAGTCTCATATAATTGGCTAGGCCATATGCATACCACAGGGGGAACCTGAATCCCTGCCCCGGACGTTCAGCGCCTATATAACTATGTGACCCCGCTGTAGGGTTAGGAATAATAGCAATAGAGGTTAACCCCTAAGGCTAGTCGTAGCCGCCTTGTGAGCCTAACGTAAGCCGAGGTATAGCCGAGCCTTCGCCGCTGTGTCATACGTGCTCGCGATAGGAATCGAACTTATGACCTTACTGGCTAGGAGACCTATGAAGTGCTAGAATAATTATAATATAATTAGGTGGTATGCCAATTGAGCTAATAGACCCCTTTTGCAAAAGATTAACTAGTTCTAGCACTTCGTGCCGGAACCGTGCTATACCTCTCTATCTATAAGGCTCTTCCGTGGTCATGCGACCACGCATGTGACCTACTTCCTTATAGTAAAATGCTATTATTAATAATATCTAAGATAGCCTCTATTATATTTTCTTTTATATATTTCTATTAAGATCTTAACCTAGGTATTTTCTTATTATTATTATAAATAAAGGTTAAAAAACATAGGAAAGAATAATAAGGAGTTTAATAATTAAACTAATAGTATTTCTATAATATAATATATATAAATTATATACTTCGCATAGCCTAAGAGAGCTAAAGTGATTAATTTTAATTATTTCTATAATTAATAAAGGCATTATCTCCTAAGTAGCTATTTACTTTAGCTAATTCTAGTATAAGTAAAGTTAGTAAGTTTTAGTAAAGCTTTTTTTATTTCGCTTGCCGAAAGAGGGGTTATAGATGGTATAGATAAACCTCGGTTCCTTCACCCCGCGACAACTATGCTACGCTCTTGTCCCATTGGCTGTGTATGCCTCGGCTAATTATCTTCGACCCACTTCCACTTCGTTTCATATGCTCTGCCTTTGTCTAGCATCCCTGGCTGTGACCTACACGTCTTCTCCATCTTGTCTTTTGACTACCCTCACAATGAACATCACGGAGACGTTTACAGTTGCAAGCCACAGCGAGACCCATGTGCTCCGTGCTTGGCCAACATCATTGTCGCGAACAACAGTCTCTCAAAATACTACTCAGAACTCCCCGCTCGGTTCAGAGATTGAGCAAGAGAGACAAGCTGAAGATGGCAATCAGATATCACAACTCGCTCCTGTAGATGGAGGTATCGCGGCATGGCGACTACTCGGCGCGGCTTTTGTGTTTGAGACACTGTTGTGGGGTAAAGCCAGCACTTTGCGTCTACCAAGCCGTTGAAATTAACATCGCATAGGGTTTCCATTGTCCTTCGGTGTTTTCCAGGATTACTACTCTAGAATCCCAACATTCGACAGCAGCCCCTACATCGGTGTCGTCGGCACAATAGCCTCTGGTCTCGGCTACATAGGGGCTCCTTTTATCATGCCCTTTATTCAGCGGCACCAGCGTTGGCGGCGACAGATGATCTGGGTCGGCTGTAAGTTATTCGCCTCTCTCATGGTCCTCGCTTTTTGGCATGGCAACCCATACTAATGGTTCTTTGTCTGACAAGGGCCGATTTGTATTGGCGGACTCGTGGCTGGTTCTTTTGCCAATACACTGGGAACTCTTATTCTTACGCAAGGTGTGGCTTATGGTATAGGGTTCCTGATCCTTTACTACCCCATCCTCATCATGATCAACGAGTACTGGATATCCCGACGCGGAATGGCTTATGGGTTGCTCTGCGGTGCCTCAGGTGTTTCTGGTGCCTTTATGCCCTTTGTTGTACAGGCTCTCCTCTCGAAATACGGCTATCAAACGACACTACGTGCTGTGGCTGTTGGTCTGGCTGTTTTGACGGGCCCTCTAATTCCCTTCCTTGACGGTCGACTACCGCCCTCGGAACACGTCAATACGCCCAAGACGAACTGGTCTTTTTTCAAAGAACCTCTCTTTTGGCTGTATTCTTTGTCCAATATATTCCAGGGCTTTGGATACTTCTTCCCCTCTCTGTATCTCCCATCTTTTGCGACGTCTCTCCATCTTGGCGAAAACTCAGGCCCTATCCTCCTCGCCATTATGAGCGTGTCCCAGGTTGCAGGGCAGTTCGTTTTCGGTTATCTCTCAGACCGCAAGCTACCGCTCGATATCCTAGCCTGTAGCTCTACTCTCGTGGCCGCGGTGACGACACTTACCATGTGGAGGCTGGCAGACTCCTTTCCTCTCCTGGTCGGCTTCGTCATTCTCTACGGTTTCTTTGGGGCCGGCTTTACTGCGATCTGGGCAAGGATGAGCACAGCTATCACTGATGACGTGACGGCTGCGCCGATCGTCTTTGGCCTGCTTAACCTTGGCAAGGGTATTGGCAATGTTCTCGCAGGTCCGATCGGTGGCTTACTGGTTTACAATAGCAGTGCCCTTCAGCACTCATCCGCTGCTGCGTCTTTGACTCAGCCATCGTATCGCTGGGTGATTATTCTTACTGGGACATGCATGTTTGCAAGCACATCTACTATTTTCTTGCGATATATAAGACGATTTCTGGGAATTACAAGTGCAGCCTTAGTATCTAATTTCTTAAATGCTGGTTAATAAAATGAGTAAGGCTAGTCCTAACAGGATTATTTACATTAACAGCCTAACGGCATCCCTTATGTTATTTAGCAATTAATTATTAAGGTTTAAATAAAATAGCTAATAACTTTAATATATGTTAAAGGATATATAAGAAATACTAGGTTAAATTATATAAGATAATAAATTATAAAAATATATAATTGTATAAAAAAAAATAACTTATAAGTAATCTTATTAAATTTCTCTAAGAGGTTTAACTTTAAGATTTCTTTTATATTTTAATTTTTTATAATAATAATAATTATTATATTACTAATATTTTAAATATTATCTATATACTAAGTATTTTATACTTATTATACTTTATTTATCCTTTTAATAAGTTTATAGAATTTATTTATCTTAGCGCTTATAATAATAATTTAAGCTTATAGTTATTTATTTTCTTTTTTATTAAAGCTATTTATAGTATTTATATTTTTATCTTTATTAGCTAAGATAAATATAATAAGTATAAAAACATAGTTAATAAGTAAAACCTATTAATAATTATTTATAAAAATAGCCTAAGTAGCTATTATATTTAATATTATTTAAGGTAAGATAAGTAATCCTTTAAATAAGAGCTATTAATATATAATAATTATATATACTCCTAAGGGATAACTTAGTTATATAAGGTTTATATTAATAAAGAGATTAATTATATTTATAATAGTTAGGTATTCCCAAGGGATAAACCTAACTATGCTAGGTCTATATTAGTAGGGGATTAGGCGCATAGTCTTAAACATAATATAAGTTATATCTAGTAATATACTTAAGGGTATTAAGTATAACTAAGTTATATTAATAACTAAGGTAGCTTATATATAAGAAAGTATAATAAATATATCTTATATACTAAGGCGACTTAATTAGATTATCATAGCTTATAGGTTATTAGCTATGATCTAATAATAACCCTACTAAAGATTATAGAGGGATTATAATAGCTTAGTATAATCTAAGTTAATCCTATAGCGATTAATTCGCGCAGTAGGTCTAGTTCTTAATTATATACTTATAAGATATATTAGGTATAATATAATATCTCCTCTCTATTAGTCTTACCCTTAAGGCTATACCTATAACCCTAGACTTATTATTAGTGCGTTTTAACTTAACCTTATAATTATTTTTTTATTAATTATATCTAATTATCTTCTTTCTAAGAAGTATCTAACTATTATTAAACTAGGTAATATTATTAATTACTTAGGCTTTAAAATTATATTATACTTATTTTATTATTTATAAGGTCTTTATTATATAGCCTTACCTAAGAAATCTAATTATTATAATAAATATACCTATTATAAATGCTTATATAATATATTAAAGAATATATTTAATACTTATATATTATAACTTAACTTTATATTACCTAAAATAGGGATTAAAGTATCTTAATTTATATCTTAGTAATCTTAATAATAAGAGCTCTATACCTAAAGCTAGAGGTCTTAATAGGCTTAAATTAATAAGGTTTATCTATATAATTATTAATAGCTTTAATAATATATTAAANTACCTAAAGCTAGAGGTCTTAATAGGCTTAAATTAATAAGGTTTATCTATATAATTATTAATAGCTTTAATAATATATTAAAGCTAGCTCTATGTATAATAAATAGCTTATATCTTAATTAAATAAAGAGGTTAAAATCTAACCCCTTTATATAATAGCTCTTCTTTCTAATATTAACCTTTTAATTATAATTCTTAATTACTTAAAGAGATTAAAATCACTTTTATTATTCTTATAAGAAGAGGTTTAATTATAATTAATTAATTAATTAATAAATAATATATTAAAGAGATTATAATAGCTTTTTATAAAAACCTTTAATTAGATAATTAAAGTAATATAACTAATACCTACTAATATACCCTCTAGTATAACTAAGATAACCTTAGTAAGAAGGTCTATAAGCTTTATAAAGATATAAAAAGCACTTATAATAAATTATAAATAATAATATTAAATAAAAGCCTTAAGAGTATTAATATAAGTAAATAATATAATAATTTATTATTAATTAAACTTATAATCTTTAGTTATATTATTTTTTTTATTTAGCCTTTTTATACTTAGTTATAATATTAATAAATAATTTAACTTTTTTAAAAAAGAGCTTTATTTATTAAAAGCTCTTAAAAAAAGCTATAAAAAGGGAAATATCTTATTAATAAAAATATTAAATTCCTTAAGGACTTAAAAGATAATACTTAATATAAGGCATAAGTTATAATACTTATAATAACTATAAAGACCTTTTATATTATTAAATAAGAGGATTAAAGAAGTCTTATAGCTAGCTAGGATTTAGCTATATAGCTATAGGCATAATTATATTAGGAAATAAGGGTTATTAATATTATAGGTTTTAGAGAGATTAGTTTTTAGAATTAATATTAGAGTTTTATAAACTTAAAAAGAGTTAGCGCTAAGGCTTAGCGCTAGACTTAGAGGTAAATAAAGGTTTATAGGTTTAATTAATTAAACCTATCTAGTTAAATATATAATATATATATCTTAGCTTATATAAATATATAAATAATAATAATTTTAATNGTTTAATTAATTAAACCTATCTAGTTAAATATATAATATATATATCTTAGCTTATATAAATATATAAATAATAATAATTTTAATAGTAATTTTAATAATAATACTTATATATATTATCTTATTATTTCTTAGTTTTTATATTTACCTAGGTCTTAATAACCTAAATTATCTAAGAGTTAGATTATCTTAACTCTAAGAAGGAATATACTAAGGAGGATTTCTTTTATCTATAGCGAGAGGCTTAAGAGGCTTAAATAAGAGTAAATAAAGTCTTTACTTAATTAACTTATTTTTACTATTAGAAGTATTAATTATATACTAAGGGCATAGAGATAGCTTCTTAGGGTCTTTAGACTTTAGATAGGTTAAAGGTAGTAGAAAAGGTAGAATTAGAGGCTATACTTATAATATAATTTATAGGCGCTATAGATATTATTAATCAGAGTGCTATTAGCCTTAAATTCTTTTCTTTTATTAGTATTATTAATAAAAATTCTTTAGGAGGTATTATATATTAGTAAGGTATTTTAAGAGTTCTTATATATTTTTCAAGTCTAAGTAGTCCTTTTATTTAATAAAATATATTATTTTATTATTAATTTTATTTATATTAAAGATAGCTTTTATAATATATTTTTTTAATCTATTAATTTCTATCTCTAATTTATTTTTAATTTTAACTTAAATAATATCTTACATTAATTTAAGTAATAAGATATAAAAGATTAAATAAAGCTTAATTTTTTATAATAAGTTTAATTTATATTTATATTTTAAGATTTTTTACTTAATTCTATAAAGTCTAATATATTTATAATTAAGTTTTTTATTTTATTATTTTATTTTAATATTTTTTATTATAAGATAAATTATATCTCTCTTAAGAAAATTAATATCTTAATTCTTTTCTTATTAATATAAGTTATTATTTTATTTTTAATAAATTTAAGTTTTATTTATATTTCTTTATATAAATTATATAATTAATTATTTATAAGAATTACTTTAAGGTTAATAATAATATCTTAAGTTTATAAATATATATTAAGTATAAATTTAAAGTTAATATAAGCTAATATAGTCTTTATATTTTTATTTATAGCTATATTATATGCTAGCTAGGTAATTAATAATTTTTTAATTTAATTAATTTATTTATAATTAATATAGTATTAAAGGTATTATTTTATTTTTTAATTTATATATTTAATTTATTTATTTATTTCCTTATATTATATAATATAAAGTTTATAATCAATTCTTAAGTATCTTTTAAGGCTTTATTAGAATTTTAAAGTAAATAATAATTCTTAATTTATAATAATTTTAAGTAATAATTTATATATTTTTAATATATTAAAATAGAAGAGGTAAATAAATTCTTTTATTATTATTAATTTTCTATAAGGTATATACTAAGAAAATTTTAAAAGTTTATTTATAATAATAAAAATATTATTATAAAAATTTCTAGTAATTAGCTTTTCTAATAGGGGTAATTTAATAATAAAGTCTATAGTAATTAAATCCTATAATAGTTTTATAATTAATAATAGTTATAATTTCTTATATAGTTTATAGTATTATATCTTAGTTTTTATATAAAAGTTATATTAATTAATAGTTATTAATATAATTTTCTTTATTCTAGGAAATATAAATATTATTTTAATTTATTTTAGGATTTTATTAATTCCTTAATATTTATATAATTAATAATTATATATTTTATATATAAGGTTATATTATAGCTTATTTAGTATTTATTATTTATTTATTTTCTTATTATTTAATAATTACTAGTTATATTCTTAGATTTATTAAAGTAATAAATTACCTTATTTTATTACATAGGTTATTCTAAGGGTTCTTTGCATATTTATAACTTCCTTATAGTATTACTTATATTTATATATCTCTCTTTATACCTTGCTCTCTAGGTTATAGTTATTATAGTGCTATTATATAGCTTAAGTAGTTTCCTTTAGGGTTTTATAATAGGTAACCTAGTAGTAATAATAATTAAAAATAGGTTAGAATATACTATTAGGGATAAAGACTGTCCCTTTATATATTTATATTTTATTATTTTTCTATTAATATCTTAGTACTTATTTTATAAAGTCTATAATTAGCTATTTATAATATTAGATAAGTGCGAGGTATTTTAGTAGGGGTACTAATAAGGTAGTTTTTATAATATACTTTTATTTTAAGTATCTTTTTAATATATAATATAATAATTATTCTTTAGCTTTAATTTTTCTTATATCTAGGTCGGGTTATTAATTAATAATATTAGCTTTATTATTTTTTAATCCTTTAATATAAATAATAATATAATTAAATTCTAAGAGATATTTAATATATTATAATTATTATCTACTAAGTTCTTAGGTTTTTATAAAGTAAATAATATTCTTATAAACTATATAGACCTTAATTCAATACTTATTTCCTAAGAGGTAATATTAGAATTCCTTAAATATATTAATTATAATAAGGAATTCTTTATTATAAATAAAATAATTAAGTTTTATTTTATATAGCTTATAAGAGTAAAATATAATAACATATAATAATCTTTTATTATTTTATTATTTAATTTAGGCACTAAGTATAAAGTCTAAGGTATTTATTTTAAGTTTAATTTACTAAGATAAATTAAATATCTTAAGTATTAGTTTACTTAACATAAGTTCTTTAATTATATAAAAGGCTTTTTATATTTTATTCTTAAATATAAAGGTATTATTTTTCTTTATAAGGTTAATTAATATTATTATAATTTTCTTAAATTATTAAAGGAATTTATAATAATAATTCATAAATCTAAGAAAGGCTTATATTTCCTTAATATTAATTAGTTTTTTTAATTTTTAATTACTAAGATGTTCTTAAAATTTATTTATATCTTATTATAAAAAATAATATATCTAAGGGATTTTACCTTTAAGGCATAGAACTTATTTTTCTTAGGTTTTATTAAGAAATTAATATCTTATAATATTTATAATACCTTATAGATATATTTTATATATTTCTTTTTTATATTAAAGAAAATAGAAATATTATCTAAGTAATATATATTAAATATATCTAGGTATTCTTATAGTATTTTATTAATTATTTATTAAAATATAATAAGTATATTTATAAGTATAAAAGGTATAATAAGGTACTTAAATAGTTTATACTTAGTATAAAAAGTAGTTTTTTATTTATATCTTTTTTTAATTTAAATAAGATTATAGACTCTTTTAAGGTTAAATATTATAAAGTATTTTTTTTAAAAAATTAATCTTTTAATTTATTAATAAGAGATAATAATATATAATTTTTAATTATAATAATATTAAGTATTTTAAAGTTAATATAAANTAATAAGGTACTTAAATAGTTTATACTTAGTATAAAAAGTAGTTTTTTATTTATATCTTTTTTTAATTTAAATAAGATTATAGACTCTTTTAAGGTTAAATATTATAAAGTATTTTTTTTAAAAAATTAATCTTTTAATTTATTAATAAGAGATAATAATATATAATTTTTAATTATAATAATATTAAGTATTTTAAAGTTAATATAAAATTAGAGTTTTTTATTTTTCTTTAAAATAAATATAATAAGATATTTAATAAATAATTTACTTTCCTTAATATATCTTTTTTATATTATTTCTTTAATATATTTCTTTAATATTAGTAATTATATTTTATTAAGTAAATAGAGTTTATTAAAGCTAGGTTATTTCTTATTAATAAATTTAATTTCTAAGTTATAGTATATATATTTTAATAAACCTATTATAAGTTCTTCCTTAAAGAGTTATTTATAGATTTTATATTACTAAGGTATATTCTTAAGTTATTTCTTTTTATTATATATTTTTTTTAATAGTTTAAGATTTTTTTTTAGCTTATAAAATTATTATATAATATATATAATTATTTTTTATTATTATTACTTGTATTTATTATAGTATTTATATTTTATTCCTATAGGTAAAGAGGTATTTTATATTTATCTTTACTTAATTTCTTTATTATTAATAAAAATTTAAAAGCTCTAATTTAAATTAATATTTATTATAAAGGGTATTTTATTATAAAAAGAAAATACCTAATTAGTTTTTTAATTAAAATATATATTATATTATAATAACTATAGGTATATAAGTATAAGATTATATTATTTATTTAATATAATATTAAATAATATCCCTTAGTTTTTTTTATAATATAAACTTTAAGGTAATTAATCTTATAATTTATAACTCTATTATTATAATTAAAAGGGGTTTTTCTTAGATTAATAATTAAATATAGTATCTATTTATACCTTTATAATAGCTTAAGCTTATTTACTATTATTAAGTTAAAGTAATTTTACTTAGCTCTATTATTTATTAAAGTATTTAATTATTCTCTCTTAACTTATATATTTAATTCTAGGCATTATTACTTATATATTTTATTTATAAAATAGAGGGCCTTCTAGGGAAATATACTCTTATATTTATTTATTTATTACCTTATATTAGATAGAGTATTTAGTTTTTTATTATTATATAGGTAATATAATTAAATTTATATTTATTATTATTTTATACTTTATAATTATAGCTATTATCTTAGTTATATAGCTATTATTAGTATCCTTTTTCTTATACTTTATTAGCTTTATCTAAATAAGTATAGTTATTCTTTATTATAGTAGGGTAGACCTTACTAAGGTCTCCTCATCTAATATAGTTAGCATATTCTTATAAGTCCTTATCTATAACTCCTTAATCTTTTTTAAGGTATAATTAAGTGCCTTTATATTATTTTTAATTAATAATATTTCTTTTATATATAAGGAAATTAAATCCTTCTTTAGCTATTTATTTAATTTATTTATATATAGCTAGAACCTATTATTTATATCTTAGGTAGGTTTCTTTATAATAAAGGGTTACTCCTTAGTTAAAATAAGTCTCTTTAGGTATAATACCTTACTTTATTATATATTACTATATAGTAATAATAAATTATTATTCTAAACTAATAGTTCTTTCTTTTATAGGGTAAAATTATAGAATAGTAATATTAAGTCCCTTATATTAATATCTAACCTTATATTAGTATATTTTATAAGCTAGATAGGGCTTATTATTTAGCTATAATAGCTAGGCTAGGAAATAGTTATTTTATTTCTTATTTATAATATGTATTTTATAGTGATAGTCCTTATATAATACCTAAGAGATTTCTTTATACCTTAGATATATTAATATAATATAGGCATTGTCTTATAGGTTAAACCATAACTTAGGTTATTAGGGGTTAATAGCTATTTCTTTATAGTAGGCCCTAATATAAATATCTTTTACTTTATTTATATTTTATTATTTTCTTATAAGCTAGATTTCTCTTATATTGCGATCTATTTAGTATTATTCTCTTATTTCTTTTTTAATAAGGATTTTATAGTTATCTTCCCATAATACTACTTATTTATTATATTATTATTAGCTTAGCTAGATAGCTTATAGTTTATGCTATACCTAAGCTCCCGCGGTATAATTACTTTAGTTTACTTATTTATTATATCTATTTTATTAGGTAATAGTAATAATTTTTATATTACCTAGCTTAGTCCCTTTATTAGTAAGTTATAATAGGGGTTTTTAGATAGCTAGGGCAATAAGGTATATTACTTTAGGTTTTTCTAGTTATTTTACCTTATATAGTTTATTAGCATAATTATAGCTAATATTAGTATTATATTTAGCTTATTTCTTAGTAAGGTATACCTAAGAGTATAATATAGTAATTTCTCTTACTTAGAGGCTAGTCTTATTATATCCCTTCTTAGTTATTCTTAGCGTCTTAGTAATATAAATAACTATCTAGGGGTTATTATTTACTTAGGTAGTTCTTACTTATTTCTTACCTTTAGGAAGGGGCTATTATAGCCTTAATTAGTAATATTTTTCTTTAATATCTTATTACTTCTTCTTATATTTATTAGCTTTATAGCCTTCCTTATAGTAATAATAATATTTAATAAACTTAGGCCCTTATTAGGCTACTCTAAGCTCTATAGGTCTAGGGTTTATATTATATAAGGTATTATATTACTTTTTCTTTCTTTAGTTAATATTAAACTAAGGGTTATTATTCTTATTATTATTAAATTTTAGGTTTTAGAGTTTTTTCTAAGAAAATTATTAATTATTAATCTTAATTACCTTATTAATATAATTAATAAAGTTATTAAGTTATTTTTCTTTATAGAGTTTTAATTATATTTTTTTTTAAGTCTATTAAAAAAAAGTAATATTAAGGGCTCTTAGTTTTAATTAAGCTTTAAGATAAGTTAAAGGTATTTTATTTTATACTCTAAGGTAAATTAGGTCTATTAGAATGCTTTAATCTCTCTGTAATAGTGCACCTTAGCCATTACGCCACAGGGCAAAAGATTAGGCTATAATCACTATTATAGCAATCATAATAGTGCTTCAGCTGCCTATATAGAGGCTTACAGCGCCGTTACAGGTAACCAAGCCATAACACAATGCTCCCTCCCCTATGGCTTCGTCCCGAGCCACTAAGGGTCAATCCGTCATAGGGGGAACCAAGCCCTATACGGCACGCTGCAGCTATTAACCCCCGGCGTAAGCCCCGCATATGCCCCGTATGCATTAAGCAAGCCCATAAGCAACTATGCCAAGGGCAGGGATCGAACCTACGAGCCTTAGGTCACCCGCTTATAGTAATTATTATGTAACGGTGCACCTTAGCCGTTACGCCACAGGGCAAAAGATTAGGCTATAATCACTATTATAGCAATCATAGTGGTACTTTAGCTGCCTATATAGAGGCTTATAGCGCCGTTACGGGTAACCAAGCTATAATACTCTCTTTTAGCTTATACCTTTTTATTAATTATTCTAAATACTTATTAAAGCATAGCCTTAAAGGCTTTATAGCTTAAATAGAGGTATTAGGTATATAGGGAATATTAGCTACCTAGGACTATAAGGTATTTCCTTATAATAAGTTTAAACTAAATAGTAATATAGTTTTTAAGTCTTCTTATAATATATTAAACCTTATTAAGAGCTAAGGTAAATTATATTAAGTAATATATTATAAATACCCTTAGTTAGGTAAGGAATATTAATAACTTATAAGTAGTTTTATTAAAAGGCTCTAGGGAGATTAACTTTAGGATTTCTTTTATATTTTTTTTATTTATAGTAGTAATTATTATATTACTAATATTCTAGATATTATTTAGGTATTTTATATTTTAAATATATTAGTTTTTACTTATCTTCTTAATAAGTTTATATAAGCTATTTATCTTAGTGCTTATAGCAGTAATTTATATATAAAATTACTTAATATTTTTATTATTATTATTATCTTTATTTATTTCTTTATTGCTTAGATTAATATAAGTAAGTAGTTAATAAGTAAAACCTATTAGTAATTATTAATAAGAGTAGCCTAAGTAGCTATTATATTTAATATTATTTAAGGTAATATAAGTAATCCTCTAAATAAGAGCTATTAATATATTATAATTAGGTATTCTTAAGGGATAAACCTAGCTGTACTAGGTTTATATTAGTAAGGGATTAGGCATATAGTCTTAAATATAATATAAGTTATATCTAATTATATACTTAAGGGTATTAAGTATAACTATGTTATATTAATAGCTAAGGTAACTTATATATAAAAAAGTATAATAAATATATCTTATATACTAAGGCGACCTAATTAGATTATAATAGCTTATAGGTTATTAGCTATAATCTGGTAGTAAGCCTACTAAGGATTATAGAGGGATTATAATAGCTTAGTATAGTCTAAGTTAATCCTATAGCGATTAGTTCGCGTAGTAAGTCTAGTTCCTAATTACGTGCTTGTAGGATATGTTAGCCGTGATAATATTATACTTAAATAAAAGGGGGTATTATATCTAGTAATATACTTAAAAGTATTAAATATAACTAAGCTATATTAATAATTAAGATAGCTATTATATAAGAAAGTATAAATAAATATATCTTTTATACTTATTTATAGCTTATAATTATAAATCGTAGCTTATAATAAGCTATAAGTCTTACTTATAAGCCCTTAGTATTAGCTTATAATATATATTAGTATATTATAAGTTACTTCCTTTAATTAATTAAAATCATTATAGTTATATAATATAGGCTGATATTATAATATAGAGGGTATAAGTTATATCTAGTAATATTAAATAAAAATAAAAAAAAAATAAATAATTAAAAATATTCTTAATTTTTTATAAAAAAAATTAATATAATTTATTATTTAATAATATATATACTAAGTAAGTATTATAAATAAGTAAGTATTATATCTATGCTATGCACTAGAAGTTTAAATTTTAAAGCTTAATAAAAAGTATAATAAAATAGCTATTAGCTTAAAAAAAGAATTTTACTTAATCTAACTCTAAGATAAATTAAATATAATTTTCTAAGATTATTAAGAAAAGTTACTTTATAAAAATATAGCTATATATAATATATAATAAAATAGGGCATTTCTAAGGGATAAACTAGTTATATTAGGTGTATATTAATAAAAAGATTAATTATATTATACTTTAAATAATAAAGAGTTATATTTAATAATATACTTAAAGGTATTAAGTATAACTAAGTTATATTAGTAACTAAGGTAGCTATTATATAAGAAAATATAATAAGTATATTTTATATACTTTATATAATAAGGTAGATTATAATAAATTATAGCTTATAGGGCTTAAGGTATTATAATCTTACTTACTAAATTAGAGGGGAATCCTATAAGGTATAATTTATCTTAATCTATCTATAATTAATAGGATAATATAGGTCCTTCTTATTACATAGCCTAGAGGTTTCTTAGGCTATAATATAGTATAAATAGCTTTGTTTTTTAAACTACCTTATAAGGAATTCTTTTAAAAGTTTTAAGAAATTATATTAAATCCCTTTTAGCTAAATTAATTTAGTTATAAGTTATAAGCTAATAAATACTTAAGTTAAATTTTTTAGAATTTTTAAGAATATTTTAAAATTTAATATAAATTCTACTATAGGGTAAAATGCAATGCTTACTTAACTGCGATGCTTGCTTATTATATATATTATATAAAATATAATATATAAAAAAGATTTATATTACTTAATTAATTTTCTTAAACCTTAATTTATACCTTTTAATTATAATAATAAACTTCTCTTAATATGTTATTTTATAATAAAGTTGTTTTATAAAAAGCTAAATTTAGTTATAATATAAAATAAAATTAAAACGAAATAACTTATTATATATTAATTAAAGGGTTTAAACCTCCGCGGTTTCTTATTATAACTTTAATTTTTAATAGGAATCTAAATACAGCGCCTTAACTATTTAGCTAAGCTTATAATAACTCGTTTATTAGTTTTACTAATAGCGAGTTTAATAATATGTTATAAACCTAGTAACAGAAGGAGTATAGATCACTTCAGCCTGGCCCAAGGAAAAGCGCCTCAGAAAACTCCTTCTGTCACGGCCAACACATCCTGCGAAGCACGTGATCAGGAACTGTACCCACTGCGCCAACCAATCAACACAGGATCAAACTTGGATCACGCCAAGACGTCGTGATCCCTCCATGATCCTTAGTAGGCTCACAACTGGATCACGGCTGACGACCTGTGAGCCATCGTGATCCAACTCGACCGCCTTAGTATATAGAACACATTCGTTGCACTTTCTTATGTACCAGCTACCTCAGCTATCAATATAACTTGGTTACACTCAATACCTTTGAGCACATTACCAGACGTGACTTACACCACGTTCAAGACTACGCGCCTAATCCCCTGCCAACATAAACCCAGCACAGCCAGGTTTATCCCTGGGGAATACCCGACCGTCACACCTTCGACCTCGGCCCAGATTTGGTCATGCGAGCTGGATCATCAGTTCGGCTGTATGGGGGCCTTTGTTTTTTTCGGGGCCGGCTGGCACTGGCACGCTCTTGGTTGCAACGCCTCACATTAAGCAACTGACGCTTGCACAAGCTGGGAATCATGTCCCATTCTTCCGGCCACTCTCTTTTCCATTTACCTCCTTTCCACTGACCAAGTCATCCCTTACGAATCATCTGTCTTTGGCTGCGTGACCTCGACATGGCATGGCTCCTTTGCCCTGTCAAGTCGGGTGAAGCCGCCAAGGTTTCTGCCTATTACCATTGCTGCGAGAGAATACAGCTATGGGGGGTTTACGATTTTATATGGTGCGTCTCACTGCTCACCAATAGGTCCACCTCCTTCTCACTACTTTCTTCGGCTTATAGTGATGTCAAGGGACTCGATAAACAAGGGTGGGGGAGGCGTATGGAGGGAGGCTCACAAGCGAGCTGGAAACCAATAAGCAACCAAGGCTCAGGGCCTGGCGATCGCCTGACATACGTCGAATTTCAGAATCGTTTGGCTGGCTTTGGTGTGAACAGCTTGAAGTATCTGGATTTGACATCACCTGTGGATGACATGGACGAGGCTTACCCAAAGTTGGAAAACGTAGACGACACAATCTTCAGAAATACGAAGTACAAGGGTTACTTTGATGCGAACGATCAAGACAGAAACCGCTGCATTTACTGGGTTGGCATGCTGCATAAGCAGCTGGCCGAGTATCGTCAGCGTCCCAACAACGAGTATGTCTCGGAGGACCGCTCCGATCGACTCAAAGTTCTCACTGCCAAGACTGCAACGCTCCGCAGAGAGGGTGCATACGACTCTGTTACGGCGACGCTCAGGCAACAGACTCCGAACGAAAGCGGAGTCGGCCTGGACGAGGCAACCATCATCGCACGCACGAAAAAGGCCGTGCTACCCGAGGGTTTCACGTATAGGGAGGTCAATGTCGCCCAGACCTTTCTTAACAATCTCAACCAAATTGGCCAACCTTTGCAAGAGCTAAGAGACAAGGGGATTAACAACAGAGCGGATCTGATGAATTGGGTGAGTGAGAAGATGGGCAGTTAGTGACATGATGCACGTCTAAGCTAACAAGAATCTCCTCAATTAGATAGAGGGCCTCACCCGGTCTCTCCCCCCTATTTTCATTAGCACATTTTGGGTTTTTGTAAGAAACATTATCGATCTCTGGTCGTGATCAACGTCAGATTATTGAGAGATATACTGTAGCAATGAAGAACGGGAACTTCCCAGGGCCTATTTAGCGTACATCCACAGTTACATTACTAGTTCGTTCACCTCCGGCGCTCGCCATGACTCGGAATGGTGAGTAAAAGGTAGTCCCCACACCTTTAAAATCAGGCTTCGGATCTTTCTGGCCATGGAACCAATGATTGAAGTTCGTTCCTGTCCTGCCGATGTAGCGGAACCACAGACCCGCACCTTCAGGACACCAGCTTCGCCGTTTTATCCGGAACAGCGACAGGTGCTCCGTGCCGAAATTTCGAGTACAGTATATTTAACCTGTAGGCGCTGGAGGCGTGAGGATAACGATCTGTACGTTGCGGAGGAAGATATCCGTACCTCCTGTGTCTCTGTATAGCGCTCTTCTCTCGTCTTCGTGGATTGTGCTTCCGGCGCAGATTGAGGAACAATGCCCATTGAATCCGGCAAGGCGACCAGCCGACGAATCTTCGTAGCTATCTGGCAACAGAACTGTGAGGTGGTCAAGTTTGACGGATGGGCACCTATTCGTAGATTGAGGGCGGAGGGGCGTCCCCGTGGTAAGATATGAGGTCGCCCACGCTGAGGCATGAATCACTGCCGCGTCGAGTTTGCTCAACCTGGGGGCATCACCGGTTCTGGCGGCTTTCGGCATCCTAAACGAACAATCAGGGTTCCTGAAAATCGGAGATGTTTGCTCATCTCCTTGAAATGTGCAAGGTGCTTTTTAGGTTCGGAGTACTTGTGGACCCTTTTCCCCACCTTCCTCCCAGTACAAGACGGTAACTAGGAATCGCCTTAGAAACAATTGTAACTGAAGGACTTTAATGGAGGGCACTGAACACCACAGTTGCATCCGTAGTACACCTAGACCTGAGCATACATCGACCAACAGTGAATACTTGGCTCTGAGGCTTTTCTCGAGTTCGCCGGCGCGATATTGTTGACGTGATTATCATCGAGTGGCGCTATCATGTGTAAGGTGGAGAGTAATCCAATCCCCGCCGCCTGACTGACCAAGCCATGGGGACAGCTTCAAAACTTGGACCCCCTTAAGGAGGTGGTCGGTGCCATATTGCTCCTCGTATTAACTCCTTGGGTCATTTCTTTCCCCTGATAGCTTCACTGAGACGAGTGATGGCATCTTTAGCAGAGCATTCGGTCGGGTCAATATTGACCACGATTCGTCCTCTGTCATGCCGAAAGCAAGCGCTGTTGGCGCTGCTATTGTTTACTGCCGAAAACGCTGCCCAAAACCCTAGGAATAATTTCTGTCGGAGATTCTCACACCAGACGACGGTCATCGACGACAAGCTGTATATCGATGGTGGCTGGGTGAATTTCAAGGACTTTCCACAGGACCACATCAATAATTCCAGTACGTCAAACTCGATAGATGTGGGATCCGTTTTGCCGAACCTCAAATGGAGTGACTAGATTTGGGCTGACCTAACAACAAAGATACTTGGCTGGGATATCACGACCTGAACAACCTTTATGAAGGTTGGCCCGATTTGAACATCAGCTTAAAGAAGAACGAAAGGCAAGTCAACTCTCGGACTTTGAATTGCTGCTTTACAGAAACCATGTCTACTTCATGGGCACCTTTTATGGAGCTCATACTCAAGAACCATTAGTTGGAAGGATATACTGACTTTGGCCTTGAAGCATTCCCACAGTAAGTGGTGGGGTTCTATGGGGTGATGATGTTAATAAGCGATTCTACCTCTATGGCGGCGACTGGAATATCGGTTATGCGAAACAACCCTACCACCTTTTAAGCTACGATATTCTCAACGACCAGTGGGAAGACTTTGGAGCGCCCAATCTTGGCACCCCGCCAGACATTGCTTCCTATGGTGCTGGAGTCGGTGTATCGGAGACTGGTATGGGTTACTACTATGGAGGATGGATAAGCAATGCCTCCATGAATGGGTGGGCTCAACCACGAAAAATGAGTTCGGATTTCTATTCATACGACTACGATAGGGGCGACTTCAGACAGGAATCTGGCCCAGACGACAATCCACGAGCCGAAGGCACAATGGTATGGATTCCTGCCGGCGATCCACAGGGACTGCTTGTATACATGGGGGGCATTGTCAGTACACATGGCAATGGTACCACAGCTCCTCAACCATTTGACAAGATCTTTGTATATGATGCGACGGGCAACTCATGGTCGACACAGACAGCAACCGGAGAGATACCACAAAATAGACGCCAATTCTGTGTTGACGTGGCCTGGGCACCCGACAAGTCAAGTTTTAATATGTAAGTGCTGATATTATCCCCAGTGGCATAAAGCGCAATACTGAATACAAAAGTTACCTCTGGGGAGGCCTGAGCGTACCACCCCCAGTTGTAAACACCACGTCATTCAACGATGTGTACATCTTGACCATCCCCTCATTCATCTGGGTGAAGGCCTTTCCTAACCACCATGGAAATGCCACTATGCCCCCAAGTTATGGCCACTACAGTGCTTCCTGTAACATGGTCAAGTCGATGTCGCAGATGCTGGTCATCGGCGGCACCTACCCGGACAGTGATAACTGCGACCTCGCGTATAACATTTGGGCGCAGCACAATTTTTGGACTGGAACGCTCCATAACGAGGGCAATAACAAGACGTACTGGGCACAGTACGATCCCAACGTCACCAGCAACGTTGTCCCTGTCGACGTCTATAGCGTCGTTGGTGGAAATAAGGAAGGCCACGCAACTCTCAAGGGACCCAAAGACGGATTTGACTCGGGCAACAAGTCCCTCCAGTACCTGCTGGGGTTGAGACCATCGATTCCGCAACGTTCTCCGACCCGCGATCTCACCCGCGCGACCAGTTCCCCCACGCCGGTCTCTTCCGGATCCAATGGACTCTCTCCCGGCGCCATCGTCGGCATCGTTATTGGCAGCGTCGTGGGGCTAGCACTCATTCTGCTCGTGTGGTTCTGCATCGGCAGGAGTGTCGTCCGCCGTCGGAAGGAGCGGCGACGATCCGAAATGACTCAGGCTTCGTACAGCGTCGTCAGCAGCACGGCCGGGGCGCCAAGCATCGTCAGCCCGCCGGAGTCCATGGGACCCTGGAGTGGAAGCCCGCCGCCGGCAACGCTGCCGCCGCCGTCCGAGCTCCCCGCACAGCAGGACCGCAGCACGTATGTCGTCAGCGAGCTACCCCAGCACAGGATGGACAAGACAGGCGCCGTCTCCCCTGATGGCAGTCTTCCATCTCCAGGTTGTTCTCCCGCTCCCGCTCCTAGCTTGAAGCCGGAAGCGCACACGTTATGATTTTCTCACTCCGATCTGACGTCGGTTATTGCAAGAGACCGATGAGGTTTCTTACTACTATCTGAAGACTGTCTGATAGTGTGCCTGTTATAGTTCATACTCTTGTATTTTATCTGTCCTTTACTCAAGGTCTGGTTTCTTAAGTATCCCTCGCAAGGCTTAATATTTTAGTAATAGCTTAGGTAATTAAATGCTAGTAGGTTAAAGTACTTAACTTTACTTATATAGCTTAGCTTAATATAAATCCCTAATCATATATCTATTATAGCCTAAGAGTGAGGTTGTTTATGGCAAGTCAGGAAACAGTCTCCGATAAAATCCAGAGGAACTTCACCTCACACAAGCATGTTTCAATGGGGTGTTCGTCTAGACAGTCGGACATCTCATCCTACGTCATATCGACTATGGACACCCTCTTAGATGACGAGGACCTCTGTGTCTCAGACCCTATCCGGGTAGATGAAGTTAAAGAAGCTTTTTCATCAAGCATGCCGACGGAATGTAGGTGAGCAAACCGTCAGCCAAGTTTGAGTACTGACTGTAAAGGTTTTAGTGGGCTGCGTTTCAGTTGAAGGAGATTTGCTCCAAGGCCAACGACGAGGAAATCCAAAACGAAATATCCAGCGGAAACTTACCCAAACACCTGACCGATATCTTCAACCGGGCTTTGAATCGCATAGTTTCGTCGGGGAAATAACAGTTTGTTCTCAAGCCTCTCCCCTGGATAACAGCTGCAGCACGGCCGATGACTCTCGACGGGCTCCAGGAATCAGCCATGATTGAGATTCGCCAATCATACTCGATGCCCGAGCGGAGGGCCAATGGCATACACCGGCTGAATCCCTGGTTTCAGGGCCTGGTCGACGTTGATGAGGAGACTTAAGCGGTCTCTTTTTCACATGCTTCCATACGGCATTTCTTCATTGGTGGCATTAGTGGCAAGTTGAACAGGTTCAGTGTGGATCTTGATGAAGCCGACCACTATTGGAGAGATTTTATCGAAATACCTCTTCTTCAGCGACTTCCAGATCACGCTGGCCCGGTGGACACGTCAGGACCTGCCGTTAAGCCCATGGATCTTGCCCGAAGAGCAGTCGGGGACCTTTGGAAACTGCCCTGTGATCCCCTCAAGCAACGCGGTCGTTCAAGAGCCAAGTCGGCTTTATTGAGGACCTTCTTCGCAAGAATGGACGCCAACGAGACCCTGACGTCTTTTACACGGGATGATCAAGATGCTGCCTTTGCAAAGTTCCAAATCAGCCACCCTTTCCTCATATGCGCATCGTCCAACGTCTTCTTCCATACCAAGGCATTCTCTATGCTGAAATCCAAAACTTGGAGTCTTTTTGATCAAATCCTTACCAATGGACACGCGCTGGTTAAACCTCCCTGGGCTCCCAACTCGGATCAAGAGCTGGGGTACCTGGCCATGATGGAGTGGGCTTGCAGCGTGGCACATGCCCCTCTCACTCTGCTCATCTCATCCCACAACGTTCCGGTACGGGACAAGAAGAAGATGCTTCGCCCGCAAGTATTCAAGCTTATTGGAATGAACGACCTTCATCTTTCCAAGCATGTGACCACAGGAACAAGCGAATTGGTTTGGAATACATCGTATCACGGTCAAGCAAATGCGTTTCGAGTGTTGCTGGGTTTTATCAACCCACAGGAAAAGAATCTGGTGCGGGGAGAGGCACTTTTCGTCAGCGCCATATCGGGACAGGCCAAATTTGTACAGAAGTTGCTGTCGCAGGTAATGGCCGACGTTTGCAAGCAAGACAGTTCCGCGTTCAACATAGCGGCTCTAACTGGCGATATCGGCATTACGGGCAGTTCCTTGATGCTTGCGTCGCGTGCAAGGGTACCAGGCAGTGCCTTGAGCCAGCCCTTTTTGCTGTTGCTCAGGGTGGAAGTGTCGAGGTTGTTCAGTTGTTCATCGACAAAGTCAACTCCTTATCCGTGTACTCCTGGCAACGGGCACAGATGACCGCATCGTCATATCATCACGGCCAGATTGTTGAAATGCTCTCCAAGGCGGGGGTTACCAGGACGATATCTCCGAGGAGATAACCTATAGCTGAGGGAGCTCTTTTTGGGAGAATATTTTAGTTCTAGTCACCTCGTAGGGCTAAAGCATATGATTGTTTCGCATTACGCAACTTCAGTACTTGGACTCGTGGGCCTATTGCCAAATTGTGGGGAAACGCGCCGACCTGAGTGTCCTAGGTTGCTCATATACTTACGGTCTTCTGGCTCAGTTATCCCATCGAGGGCCGGGATTGAACTATAACAAAGAACACATTAGCTCATATACTTACATGGTGAAATAAAGTCCTTCTCCTCCTTGAAATATAGCATTCAAAAAGATAATGTCGCCTCAAGCCACTGTCTCGGGGAGGAAGGACAGGTCAAGGGCAGATTTCAGTCCGGTTGAAATTAGCAGAAGGAAAATGTGGATTAACTACAGAACCCTTAGCCTTAAACTGGAAAGTCGGTGCTCTTCCATACATCTTCATAGGTAGAAGCTGTTTCGGCAAGCATCTCACTAAACTCCTTCATGATAGCACCTGAGTCACTCCCAAGCGGCAACCGCAACAGCTTCTTCTGGTTTGCAAACATTCCGGCCCCAGCACCATACTCCCACATACGCGCTGCTCCCTTCTTTGGGTCCCCAGGCTGCCTTCCATTGTACTTTTCAAACGCTTGACGAGCCTCATCAGCTGGAGTGCCCTTGTAGGCCTCGAGAGCTGGTGCAAGGTTGGCCCCTGATGAGGGATTGGAAAGAAAGGCTGTGCGGAAGTAGCCAGGTTGAACAATGACACAGTCGATGCCAAATGGAGCTACCTCGGCGGCCAGAGCCTCGGTGAGTCCCTCAACAGCGAACTTGGTGGCACAGTATATGCCGTTAGAAGGATAGCCGCGCATACCACCGACAGAGGAGAGGTTCATGATCAGGCCGCTCCTCTGCTTTCGGAAGTGGGGAAGTGAGGCACGGATGATTCTCAGCATGGCAAATACGTTGGTGTCAAACTGCGCCTTGACGGCCGAGTCCCTAACGTCCCCTTAGCAGATGTTGACACTGTTGGACAAGTGACATACTCTGACTCTTCAATGGCACCCATGTAGGCATATCCCGCGTTGTTGACGAGCACATCGATCTTGCCAAATGCTTCAAATGCCTCCTTGGCATAGGCGTCCATCTGATCCTGCGACCAGCCGAGGTCAAATTGGAGCACCTTGACCTCTTCCCGCTTCAGTGTATCGGGTACTTTATGGGGTGATCTCACGGCGGCAATGACGCGGTCGCCCTCAGCAACGGCTTTCAGGGCGAGTTCCAGGCCCAGGCCTGTGTTAGCGCCACTGATATGCCAAACTCTAGGTGAAGACATGGTGAGACGGTGTGATGAACAAATAGTAGAATAACGCAAATAACAGATGAGAGATTGTTGGGGCGCGATGTTAACGCGTATTTATAAGTGAAAGAGCACCTCATATACTTAACATTTGATGACGGCCATTCGAAACTGTGGCTTTCTACAGACGCTTGGCATAAGCATAAATGGGAAGGCAAACGCCTCCATTGAAGGTGGCATACCAGGCACACACCTAAAATGCAGCCATGGTTGTTTTCAGTCATTTTGCGCAAGGTTGTGAGCGTGTAAAAATCAAGAGGGGGGTTATCGAGCGGGGAACAGTCTACAGTATCATCCTAGTGCACGTGTTCCAACGCTTCTTGGTGATTAGAAGGACTAGTTCACCTTTGGCTCAGCCATGAGCGTACCAATACCTAAATATGAAATAGAATAGTCAAGTATCCATATACTCTCATTAAATTATATATATATCTTCTCATATCTTGGTCCAAGCTAACACTCCTTAGAAAGCGTGGGCTTGTTGTCTCATTCTTTTTACGCCCGCATGAGCATGAAGAGAGACCTGTGCTTACGTTTTGCTTCCTAAGCCATCTGTGGTAAAATCTTGCATTGTGATGACCTGATGTTTGCGTCACGTACTGATAGCGAGGGTACGTATTGATGGACTACGGATAGCATGAGGGGGGTGCAAGATGGGCGGATAGGCAACCAGAAATGCCAGCAATTGCATCAAAAGAGAAGAAACCGATATAATTGACTGTTCAGTATACGGAGCAGGATATATGGGAAAGGTTTGCATTAATTGAGCAGCTCCCTTGGCACCCAACCAGCACCCCTCAACCACAGTAATAAATACTTCCTGACGAGCTGTCTTATGGCTAAGTTATCCCATCAAAGGCCGGATTTCAACTGTGACAAAAAACACAGAATCAAAAAGAAATGAATCGCTGAATGCTAACTGGAGGGTTCGAACCTCCGCGGTTTCCCACTGCGGGTTTGGTTTCTGATGAGAACCTAAACACAGCGCCTTAACCACTCGGCCAAGTTAGCGATGATTCGTTCAATGATTCTACGCCGAATGATCGATGGTCACATCTGGAATCGACACGGCGTCAGCATCAGTGGGCGACCGCGTATCATCACCAAGTCGAATGGCCCCGACAGCACGATCTTTTCTGAACTGAATCAAGTTGAGCAAAGCAACAAGCATGGTAGTTATCCTGTCCAGTATCAGCTTAAGCCGCTAATAGCTCTCAATCAACTCCGTAAAAAGGTGTTGAAGCAAGGCAGCAGATGCTACAAACACTCACCATGCGATCAGTCCACATGTTACGGCATTCTGCGTCACGATGCAGAAGTATTTCTCGGGCGGGTCATAAACGTTGCTCCTCCACATGTTGTAGCAATATGGCCATGTTGCTCGGACTGTCGGGATAGATGTGAAGGCAACGAGACCAATCGAGTAGACGAACAGTGAGAAACATGAACAGGCAAACTGTGCCGACATATCGACTAGAGCCGGCTTTCCTGTATGTGCTTTCAACGCCAGGGTAGTTCCAAAGAGCATCCACTCAAGCGTGACGAGGACGGACTGTGAGATTCGGATCAGTCTCGTGCAGCATTGCAAGTCTTGGGGGAGAGTTCGGGGCTACAAAGGGGAAGATGAGTCATTGTTTCTTACAGCAGTGATCAAAAGAACCTCACCGAGTGGTACAGAGACGCTATCAGGGACCCTTGTTCCGCAGCCATAGAAGGCACAGTAGTGGAAGTGATGCATCCAAACGAGGTAGCACACTGCGTAGCCCGTGATGACCAGGCTGCCGAGCTGGACCAGTCGAGCGGGGTAAATAGCCACTGTCGCAGTGACTGAGAGGGTCTCTCTTGATACCTTCATCTTTCTTGGTGATGAGACTCCGCGTAGGGTTGTTAGACGCCTTCAGACTGGATAGAAAGAGGGGAGGTGGTTACGATATTTCTGGTCGGGATGTGATACCTAGTTGATGATAGATTAAGAAAGGAAAAGAGAAAGAGCCAGAGGAAAAATGAATTTGGAGGAAAGTGAAACGCCAGTTTGCTTAGGCAGTGACGAAGCTGGTCCGTCTCTAGTGTTGATAGGCTAGCTCCAACGCCAACATCAAGTTAGTGGTGGCAGTGCCTCAGCCGCATGGTCCCTTCAATCTAGATCTCGGCAAATGCTATTCTGGGGTCAACCAACTACCGTGAAATGGCGGAGAGAGCTGCAAACTAGGGAAGCATTGTGTCATTGGAATTGGTGGTGTCGGTGACCCGCCATGAGTGACATTACCCCTGGCTGTCTATTGTTGAGGGCTCAACAAGCCTCCGTAAATAATCGGAATAAGAAATAAGAAAGAGGAAGCGCTGAAATTGGTAGTTCATCTTGTAATTCTCGAGTCTAAACGTATACCCTTAGTGAAGCTATTCGGCACAGACCAAGCCTGAATCTGGCAGCCACAGGAGGTGGTTAGAAGACTTCGAAGACCGAAAATCGAGAAGAATGAAGCTCTCGTCTCCAGGAAGCTCGATGTAGCACAAAAACGGTTGTAGTACAAGACAGGAATACATGCCGATACCTTGCTGCCTGGCATCGTATTATGTGCTCTTCTTTAACGCCATGGCTGAAACCTGAAACCTCGTATTCAGTGCATCCATCACAGCCTGCATGTCGACACTGAGGGGCCAACACCGAGATGATAAAGCAGAAAACCCGGTCCAGGTGCTGCTAAACTGATCTTCCTTCTTATCGAAGCAACGTGACATACTCAAGCGTCACAGCAAACCGCAACTTTTCTTTAAACAAGCCCGGCAAACAGTCTCGATATGGACTCTGAAGACGCAATTCGAGACGACACGTCTTCCAGTCTGATCTCGGCCATCTCTCTGGGAGTACTTATTCTCCCTCTCCTAGCCTTGTGGACTTCGAGTTTGTCCCTTGCTCGTCGTGAGGATAACCCAGCACCGTTGGCCTTCACATACATGAAGATCGTCTATCCGGTTGCCTTTCTGTGTGTTGAACCACCATCGGACATTTCTAACAGACGTCCTAACAAAAGCAGAGCTCTGACATTCCAGTTCGCACATATCATGCTCGAAATTGCGATGCGATGGTTATTCATGCCCCGTGGTCCGTATGAGATTCCTCAAGCAGAACCACACCGCATGGCTTACATGAGCAACCGCCTCGACGCCCTATCCTCGACACTCCTTGATGTTACGGATATATTTCTCATACTGGCACTCTTCGAGCTTGGAGGCGGCTTTCTAGAGCTTCTGACTGGGAAAGGTTCTTGCTTCCCCCTTGTTGTCCGGTGCACACTTCTTCTTCCCGCCGCAATTGTTCTCTACCTCGCCATTGCCACTCACGTCCAAAGCTACTCGATCTGGTCAAAGTCTTTCTCGACAGACGAAGACGGCGAGGCTCAACTTCAGGCAGATATCGGAAGCCTAGAGGAGTGGGACACGCCTCTCCTGACGTTATGGTGGGCTGCATCGTTTCTGTTGTTCTTGTATGCATGTTTTATTTGGCACAAGGCGAAAGGAAATGCTCGAGTTCTCGACGTAAGTTTAACTGCCTTTTCAACTGGTTTTTCTTGTCATTCAATGTCCCCTCTGCTGTCGAAGACTTGCATTTTGACACCTTATCAGTCCACTGTGACCTTCCTCGCAGCAACGGTTCTGAACCTGTTCAATCCTGTGAGGCAAGCAGTGATTACCACACTGGATCCAGCGATCCTGGAATGCAAACTCGCCAAGCATTATCTCTACCTAGTCGACGATATGCTTGATTACTGGGTACGCTTTCTCATCATCGCTCACATCTTCGCCATGGGCTTGCCAGGAAACAAAGGTCTGGGGGCTGCTATGTCACAATTGTACAGCGCTCCACCGGACATTGCAAGGCCGACAAAGTTACAGCTATAGTGGGGTTCAGACGGGTGAAGGGCATGAATAAGGTCTACACTAGCGGAGATTTGGGGATAAAGTCTATTTCGCTTTTGACACTCAAACTGGAGCTATTTCATGCTCGTCTTTTCTCTTCGTTCTGCTTCATATTTTAAGGAATATGCCGCATTTCTATCCCGACTTTCCTTGCGAAAATGCCAAGTTCTCTTGGAGCATGGCGGGCGGCCCAGGTCACAAGGCAGCTGCAGCTGCATCACTATCTGACTAATGTCTTAAATGTCTCATCCTCATGATTAGTCTGTATCTAATCTCACTCCTTTATGAAACTACTCACAAACCCATCATGTCTACTATTCCCAACATTGATGAAGACGCCAGAAGATGGCAGTCACTTACCGTCGACCAGAACCTGTGCACGTTCTGCCAGACGATAGATTTCGAAAAGGCGGTCAACCTGTTTGAGCACTCTTCCGCATCAAGGGACCCAAAGACCTACAATGATGACTACCAGTTTATGGCTCACTTTGGTATCTGCAGCGTGCTCATTGCCAATCTCGGCGATAGCTTCAAAGACAAGCCTCATGGTCCTTGCAGGATGTGCAAAATCATGTGGGAAAACAAGCAGCAACTGATAACTCGGCTGGGCGAGCTGAACGAGACCCTCAAGATGACGGGCAATGACTCCCTTTGGGCTTTACCCTTCTCCGCGAAGCTCTTTGGCCCTCATTCGATTCAAACCTCGACTATCCCCTGCAAACTTGGACTCGAAGCCGACTTTTCTGTCTTCATGGTGGTTCCGGAGCCTTACACTCCCGAGGACTTCAGTGGCCGAGATAAGAGGGCCCAAATGCTGTCTCTGAACAGAGACAATAACATGCCCGTTCTCACGGTTCGCGACAACAGACGAGATGGATCATTACTATACATGCCCAAGCTACTACCTCCCATTTTCAACTCTCAGTTGGCATCCGGGTGGCTACAGAAGTGCAGGACGCATCACGAGGGATCTTGCCGTCCACCGCCAAACGTCAACACCGAGATCATTCTGATCGACTGCACCAACTGCGAGATCAAGACGCTGGATATGTCGTATCCGTACATAGCACTGAGCTACGTGTGGGGAGACGTGGTTTCAACACCCTTGACCAACGGCGTCCAGGTACCGCCCACCGCCTCAGCAGTCATCCTAGATGCCATCCAAGTGACAAAGGCTCTCGGGTTTCGCTATCTCTGGGTAGACCAGTACTGCATTAACCAGACCGACCTGGTCGTCAAGATGAGACAAATCAACCAGATGGACCAAGTCTTTGGCCAGGCTGAGCTGACCATCGTGGCTGCGTGTGGCGACAGTGCTGCCTACGGGCTGCCTGGGGTATCTCACCGACGAGCCAGAGAGCAGTTTCAGCGCCCCGTCAAGCAAGGGAGCTACGAAGTTGTCGAGCTAGGACCTGATGCATTGTCAGACACGGCGAGTACCAAATGGAGCACCCGCGGATGGACGTTTCAGGAAGCCTGGCTTTCGAGGAGACTCTTAGTCTTCACAGACAAGCAGTGTTACTTTGAGTGCGAGGCCATCGCCTGCGCCGAGAGTCTAGAGTATGGCGAGCGTATCTGGGAGCTTGACGATAGACTCCGAAACTTTAGGCATCTCGAGGTTGGGCCGTTTTCTCGCTTCGACGAGTCGATGAGCCTCCTCTGGCCGTATGCTCACATCGATGAGATTCGAACTCTTCTACACAGATTCAGCATGCGGCAGGTCAGGCTCGATCAAGACTCTCTCAACGCCGTGGCCGGTGTACTCAACTCTTCTCAAAGAATGCATCTAGAAACCGACAACGGGGCAGCGGGAGGATCAGTTCTCTTCACATCTGCCATCGGGATCCCCCTACTCGTCGGCGATCATTACGGTCAATCTGTACTACAACAAACACTCGTGACAGGAATGTCGTGGGTACATGCTGCATCCGGCAGAGGACGCATCCTGCAAGGTGCAGTTCCCCGCCGAAGGACTGCATACCCGTCTTGGACCTGGGCAGGTTGGGAGGGAATCGTTGAGACACTATGGGTCTGGATGCATACCATCGACTTTGACTCGGCCATGGAAAATACACACGTAACGGTTCTTCGCAATGGGAGTACAGCGCGGGTTTCCATATCCGAGGTCAACCCCACCACTCAAGCAACAACTCTGTGCTTTGACGCCCTACGGGTACCCCATGACTGGCTGACCTTTGATACTGGTCTAGGAGAGTGGCAGCTGCGTGGGCTCTCGATTTTACTCTATGAGACAGAGCCTATTGTGCCTACAGATCTCCTCAAGGATCTACAGAGTGGCCACCACAGCCTTTCGCTGGTGGGATACTCGAGTGAGGAATGGAAGTGTCTAGTATGGATCCTACGCAAGACTGCATCGGCCTGGACAAGAGCTGGGGTGCTCTACCTCACACCTGGAGATCCTCTCGGCTCAGATTTCAACTCTATAGACCATGCTAGTCGTTGGAAGACTTTTACCAAATTCATGAGCAACTTCGTAGAAGCTACATCTAAGGTTTCTTGGGAGGTGGAATGATATCGTTTTCAAACTTGATTACGTCAATACAACGCTATACAGAGCTCTCGCTTCTCCCCTGTCCTATCTTCGAGTGGAACCCCTTGTGCTGCTTCTTGTTGCGTACCTCCGCGTCCCAGAACTTTGTCTTGCAGCTACATTGGCCCTCTGAGCCCTTTCTATACACTCTCGGCAGATACTAGTCAGAACATGTGGATAGCTGGCCACCTCCTGGACGTTGGCGCAATAGACACCCGTTTGTCCGAAGTAGGAAGAGAAGCCGGACTCTGGCTATCTCCTGGGACGGGTACCACACTTTGAGGTTGCCTATTAGTGCATAATATATGACCTTCTAGCTTAAAAAATATAAAAAATATAGTAAGTATTATTTCATTAAAATTATAAAAAAAGATTTTTACATTAAAGTTCAAATATAATATCTAAGTAAATTACCAAAATTTAATTAATATAAGTTAATTTTAAATATACTAAGTACTTAATATCTATTCTAGTATACTTACAAATATATGATCTATTGTTTCTGCGTGTCATTAAAGGCGGACCACAGAGGGGACGACATACAGACCTCGATTTTGAGCTACAAGCCTCCTGTGTCTACGAGGGAACTTCTCAACGCCGTTTCTGGGGAATTGAGACACTTCAAAAAAGACAGCATGAGGCAAATGAATTATGCAGGTGCCTTATTTGAGGGCCGCCTTGGCCGCCAGCGGACACACATTCATTCCGCCTGAAAGTAGGCTTACGACTTGAGAAAACTTGGACAATGTGACGTGACATCATGTGCCAGCAGCCGCGTAACCTCTGAGAGATTTGAGAATCCCCCTGAAGACCAAAAGTGAGGCTGCAGGAGCTGGTGCCTGAAACCCCGCAAGTGCCAAGGTGACCCGATGACGACGTGCATGAGATGGCTACGAGTGTGGTGTGATGAGCAAGATAAGCGGGATGTTCAGCCTTGCGAGCTTTACGCGTATGCGGCAAACATCACTGGCAGCAAGGTATGGAGGTGAGTGGTGGCATCAGTGTCTATAACAAGGTTGATAATATAAGGGGTGTGATGGTATTTCGAGTGAGCTCGCTCAACTCTCGATTGACCAGAATAAAGGGGAGGATATGAAAGGAAATGAATGCTCGACCAGCTAAGCTGATGGGATGGTAGGAATATCTATATTCTAAGGAGTCAAGAAGAAACAGGAGTAGGGAAAAAGTCTCGGTTACGAGCGCCCAGAACGCTTCTTTGGCACCCTCAACAGCCAGTAAGCCGCCAACGCCGCAAAGACATTGAAAATCACGTAGATCCAGATCAATCCAAAGTTTCTCCACCGCTCACTGTAATGAATATCCACCGTGGCGAGGTAGGTGTCGGTTGACGCGACAGGGCAGAACAAGCAGGTGTCGTTGGCCTGAGGATTCTGTAGAGTACCTCCCGCCATCTGCACAAAGGGTCCAGCGTATGTCTCGCATGTCATGTTGGCCGGGGGGTTGAACATCAAGAGCTCTACGTTTGAGCATTCGACATTCTGCAGGCCCACGCCGGTGGAGAGCATGGCTCCGATGAGGTATGTCATGGGGGAGACGCGGTACATGAACGTCCAGAACCCAGGAAGGGCCGAGTATGGAACAAGGACACTGTAGCGGGTCAGTCATCGCTTCTTTTTGTTTAGTAGTAGACTGCAAACTTACCCTGCAAAAACAAGAGTCATCATGAACAAGAGCAGTGCAAAGGTGGCTCCGACCTCGGCAGTCGGAGATCCCGCAACAGACATGTGCGCAAAGGTTCCTTCATAAACCATGAAAGCCCAAATCAACAATAACATTAAAGCGCCCCGCTCGTTCTGCGTGTCGGTAATATCTCCATTCTTGTACATTCCAACGAGGAAGTAAAAGGGGAGGTAGACAGCGAGAGCTGCAACCGAGTTCCATACCATCTCGACGACAACGTTTGCGAGGATGAAGTTATACCAAGCGTATGTCTTTGACGATCTCTCTCTACCCTCATACAGGGATCGTTGAGAAACAAACCCGGGCATTGTCTGGTATACGAGAAAGGCGAAAGTGACAACAAGCATGAAGGTCGAGAACATCTGGTTCTGAAGGCCTTGCAGCGACAGAGGCGAGTTCTGGAAGGAAAGGCCGATAAAGAGACTCTGCTTGCGGTTAGATAGGTATCAGAACTTGAGGGGGTCAACATACCGTTCCGAGGCAAAGAATCATCTTGGCGTAGATGTAAGTGGGCGTTCTCCAGTACTGCTCAGCAGTCCTCATAGTACAGGACAAGAACTGTTGCGAGAACGACGCAGCGTAGCTCGTTTGGGCTGAGTGCGCTTCCGACTGAGCGGCTGACGGCTTCATCATGACCTTCAGTTCGTCCTGAAGCACGCCAAACTCGGCGCTGTTCTTCCACGTCTCGGCCCAGTCAATGTCTGTATGAGCGCCGGGAGCAGCGCCGATCGCACGGAGCATCCATTCGGCTGGATTTTCCTCTTCCCTGCACGGGGTAGCTCCGTTTCTCTCGAAGTACGACGTCATCGTGCTTGAGTTCTCACCAATGTCACCAAAGTACACTGTCTGGCCGCCTCTCTTGAGGAGCAGAAGACGGTCGAACTGCTGAAAGAGAACCGCAGAAGGTTGGTGGATAGTGCACAGAATGGCTTGTCCGTGATCAGCTAGCTTTCTGACAAGAGTGGCAACAGCCCAGGCGGTTTGACTGTCGAGACCGGATGTTGGCTCGTCGAGGAACAAGAGGACTTCAGGCTTGGCTGCGAGTTCAACGCCAATCGACAGTCGCTTCCGTTGTTCCACGTTGAGACCTGGCTTGTTAGCAGATTGAATCGATACGAGAGCATATGTCACGAACCTTCTCCTTGAACTCCGATGACTGCATCCGCATAGAGCTCCATCTCCAGCAAGCTAATCACCTCTTCCACATACTTGTACTTCTCTTCGGTGGTGGTCGATTCTGGTTGTCTGAGCACAGCACTGAACCGGAGAGCTTCCCTCACAGTTGAGGTTTCAAGATGAATATCCTGCTGTTGAACGTATCCAGTTGTTCGCTGGAATGACTTTCCACGTGGGTATCCATTGACCGACACATCACCCGTGACAACACCCATTGTGACTCGATCTGCGAGTACGTCAAGCAGAGTAGTCTTTCCGGCACCCGAAGCTCCCTTTTGAAGTCAGCAATGTTCTGTAATGTATGTGTGTAACTTACCATCAGTGCAGTGATCTTCCCGGGCTGAACCCATCCGTCAACCGAGTTAAGAATGCGGCGGGTCTGTCCCTTGATGACAATGTCGTAGCAAAGGTCCTTCCAGGCGAATGTAGCAGTCTGAGGGTGCGCAGGAGATTTCAGAGTGTCTGTATCCGGACTCTTTTCGCGAAAAGAAGCAACAGCTTCGTTGCCTGTCTCTTCATCCACCTTGGACTTGCTCAGGGGGTGAGCCTTGCGAAAGATCAAGACTTCACCCTTAGATGGGCTCATGGAGAAGAACTCAGCTGCGATGAGATACGTGAAGGAGAAGAAGCAGATGAATGCAATGAGGATTCCAAAGTTCCTGCCCAGTTAGTATACCAGTTCAGCGGGATGCGATGTGGCAAAGACTCACCTCCACAAGTGAGAGTAGTAGTACTCATAGACAGCCCCGATATAAAAGTCACCAGCCACAAAATTCTCTCCGGGGGAGGCACCAGCTACCGAGCAGGTTTGCTCTCGAGGTCCAGCATTTTCGTAGGGAGGGCCAGCAGGGATCATGGTTTGGCAAGGGAATGTTCTGCCCGAGAATTCGTTGGCAACCAGGGATTCGTAGGCGTAGGCGATTGGGTTGATGTAGTTGAGCCATCTGAGCCATCCTTTCATGTACCGAGTGGGCAGAACAAAGCCAGCGTAAATGACAAGGCCGATGATGAAGATGGCAGCAGGGACCAACGCTGAATGGACCGTCTTCGAAGCCTGGCCGATAGTTCGCAGAATCATTGACATGGTCAAGGTAGTCGTGAAGCCGAAGAGAAGAAAGATGAAGAAGTAAGAAGCCTCGCGACGTAGGTTGGCCATGAAGTAGAGCGGAAGGTTAAAGGCAAGGGTCGAGAGAATCTTGGACGGCAGGTCGCAGATGATGGAGGAGACTGCTTCTGAGAGGGGGCGATACAATGCATATCTCGAGTGCTTCTCCACGATTGGTCGTTGGGCGTACAGTGACAGGATCTAAGATTGTAAGCTTGGTTCATGACAGCGGCTGATCACATACCTCCAGGGAACTGCTCAAACCATTGAACAGGATGGCAAAGAAGAGGACGGAGCATCTGCTGTTCATGGTTTCGGCAGCTTCAGCGAGGTCGAAGTACACACTGCCAAGGACCAATGACATGAACAGGTTCCCTCCCACAGTGACGATGAAGAAGGTCTTGTCGCCGAGGAGCCTCTGGACTCCCCTGGTCATGCACAGACGGATCTGCATGGGTACGGAAATCGTGAATGGACTCTTCTTGGACCTTTGGAGGATTAGCATGAGTGATGTACGGGGAGGAGGTGGTTGCATACATGAATCGTGCCTTCTGGGCCTTCTTGATGTTTGTAAGCTTCTCGACCTCTTCACCACCCACAGGATATCGATTCTGAAACGCTGCAATGTCTCGAAGAAGGTTGGCTTTATGCGCGCTCATCCTCCAAGCGTCGGCAAACTCGTCTGAGGTGCGGGGTACCTTTCCTTCAAAGCCAGGTCGTACAATGCGTTCCTCGGGGTTTGTCAGGGAGGTTAGGAAGTCGGCCGTGGTCTGTCGAGGGGGACACTCATAGCCCATGTCAACAAAGTACTTCTTGGCTTCTTGTCGGGGACCGAAGTAGATTTGATGACCTTCGTACAGCAACAAGACTTTGTCAAACTCCTACACGGCAGTTAGCATGAGTTGTGAACGAGTGCTTGGCTGTCACATACATCGTAGGCTGCCTGACTGGCCTGGTAGAGGGCAACAATAGCGCTGGTGCCCCCCAGTTGAGTGCTCAAGCGAAGTGTCTTGACAAAGCCCAGGGCGGTTTCACTATCCAAACCTCGAGTACTGTTGTCCCAGCATTGAATAGCGCTCTGGTTGAGAGTAGCCTCGGCGATGCTGACTCGCTTCCTCTCACCTCCACTGACGCCTCTGACAAAGTCGTTGCCAACCTTTGTATCGATGGTGTTGCTGATTCCAAACATGGCCATGACAGCATCGCGAAGGTGTTCGGCGTAGACTCTTCGAGACGTGTTGGAGACACGGTTCTGTGGCGTACGTGCAAGGGCTGCGAAGAGGAGGGTTTCTCCGACGGTGAGATGCGGGAAGTGGATGTCGGTTTCTGCTTGGTATACCACCTCTCCACGGAAGTTGCTGTGCATCAGGTCCCATGGGACACCTTAGGAGTTAGTATTAGGCCAAAGTGGACTGGAGCTGATGCCTACCTTGGTAGTTGAACTCGGACGAGTCTTCCATGTGGAGGCCATGGGTATGGCCGGCAATGGTCTTGAGCAGGGTCGAGACACCACTATACAGGGGTAAGAGAGAGCATTGGTAGGGATGACTTCACACTGTACCTTCCAGGACGTCCAAGCACAAGCAATAGCTCTCCACTTTCGACGAGACCATCAAACTCATTGATGATCTGAATCTTTCGCTTCCGATTCGCGAGCCAGTCGAGTGCACTAAGAGGACTACGCCAGAGAACGTTCAACACATCCTTTTGGTAGTCGGTTGGATCACCAAACCCGTGGACGTTGAGGTTTCGCCAAGACACGCCGGCGGTATGACGTGGGAACTTTTCGGGGTCTTGGGAAAAGGCATGGAGCATGGCCTTGACCCAGAACTCGGGGAGAAAATTGGGCGACTTGGGATCGAGGCGGGAGTCTTGGAGCAGAAAGGGGCTGACGCCGGCAGAGAGAGTTGAGTAGGTTCTGGTCAGGGAAAAAGATCGAGCGAGTTGAGCCATTGGCTCAATGTTGTTGCCATTCTCGGTTTCGCTTTCACTGGCCTGGTGCATGCCAGTGAAATCCTCGATCGGGGTACTAGACGTGGGAGACATGGTGGAGGGAGAATAGGACAGGGGTAAAAGAGTGGAATACAAGACAAGAGGCGGCAGAGGCCGCAAAAAGAAAAGGAATTAAGAATGGTCTGAATTGTAGAGTCCCCGATTGGATATTCTCACAATACCAGAGAAAGCTCCTGGGGGGAACGCTTTTATCTACATGCCCTGACCAGATATCGGTGGGAGGCCTTCGGAAGCTTCGGTACGATTCGGAGCATATAAACAGGATATCCATGACACATGCGGCTCAAATCTCACTGCTGCGCTTCTACTTGCAGAATCCCGAGACAATTACTTCTTCTCCTGAGCTGGGACGTCATCAACGGCGCCGTGACATATGCCTCCAACCTCCGTGGGCTGCTCACAAACGGGATCTGCAGTCAAGGGATCCTGGCTAGTGGCGCGAAATTGTGAGATATTGGACCCGCTTCTCAGTGGACTAAACCCATCTAGGAATGTCGGCGCCGACACCAAACGCCGTTCTCCAAGAGGCAAACTTTTGCTTGGCCTTAAAGAACGCCGCTCCTACTCCGGACACCGCTCACTTCCCTCCCGTCTTTGATGCAGACGAAGCTGAATTCACGCGCAGATGCCGCGGAAGCTACATGATGCCCGAAACTCCGCCCGGATCCGAGACGAGATTGCGCGGGCCCAAGAGGTCCAAGGCCTGCGACCAATGCAAGATGAGGAAGATCCGCTGCTCCGGTACGTACCTTGTGAGATCTGACGGCAGTTACTGAGATCTTTTGAAGGATATCCTCCTCCTTGCGGCAGTTGCATGGTGAGTGGTGGTCGTCCTTGGGGTATGCACGGCGCTGACACGCACAGGAACGAGGGGCCACCTGTCACTTTGGCAGAAGAAAGGTTCCATTGAGAAAGAATGGTGAGTCGAAGAAGTATTCTTCCGACATTTTATTGACATTATTTCAGTCAACAAGGCTTTGTTGAGCAACCCAGTGATTCCAAGTGACACGGTCTTGGCCAAACTCGAAGGCTCGTCGACGGCGATAGAGGTGAGCGGCCCTACACACCCAACCACGCTGATACTAATGGATTAGGAAACACATCATGCCCTTCACGTTCCGGAGAAAAAGGTCGCCCTGCAAGTTGCGCAGGGAGACCTTTTCATCGACCGCGTACTCTTCGGAGCACCTCCAGGTAACAACCTAAGTCAAGAGCAATGCTTTACTCTCAAGGTAAGAAACTCACTGTAACTGCGAGCTGTCTTACCATATGATACCACACCCTTCTCTGCGATGCTCAGCACCAGTCATGCGCTAAAACCACCAGGGCAACGGCCTCTTTAGTAGGTTAAGGAATCGATCGACATGGGCCGTTTTTGACATGAAGCCCATAGGTGGCACGTACAGACTCACCTTCTTCTCCGACAGTAGACTCGAGTCTCTCTCGACAAAGCTGCGAAACAACAAGGTCAACGATCTTGTTCGGAGGATTTCAACCATCCTAAAGAATCGAGTGAGATCGCCCGATACAGAGTCCGCCATGTCGAGCCCGCCAGAGAGTGGCCAGGTAGACAATGCATCAGCGGCCAGACACATTGCAGGTAAGTTTCATGCCATTTTGATGCGCAATTCTCATCGTTTCAGCGTATTATGAGAGAGTTCATCCTCTCTTTCCACATCTGGATCGCGCGTCCTTCGAGTCAAAGATCTCTTCTCCAAATCTACCCACCATCCTCGCCGAAGAACCCGCTTTCTCAGCACTCTACCACTTGGTTCTTGCACTAGGTTGCTTGCACAGCGGCGGTGGTAGCTTTGAGCCTGGAAAGGGCAAGGCCTGGAAGCTCTTCTCAGTCGCCCTACCTCTTATCCCTGACTTGGAAAAGTCCAATGATCCGCTGGTGGCCCTCCAGGCCATCACTACTGCAGCCGTCTATGCCTTGGGCATCTCCTGTCTCTCTATTGAGCAGAGAATCATGACCCAAGCTGGTCGAATGGCTCAAGATCTTGGGCCAGCCATCACCAAAGGCCCCTCTGCCAAAGCCTTTCATCGAATATTCTGGGTTTTGTATTGCATCGAAAAGATGTCCAGCTTCCACTTTGGCCGCAGCTCAGTAAGTAGTCCGCCAGCTTGAATGTTGCATTAATAACATTGCAGACCTTGGTTGATGCCGAGATAATCACGCCCATGCCGCATATCCCGGAATCCATGTTTGGGTCGTTCAACTGGGTCCTCACATTTGCTCGACATTCCCGGCTGCTTTCGCGAGCCATGACTAGTCTGTTCTGCGCAGGGATTTGTCAAAAAGGAATAGACTACTACACGACTACCATTAGCCAACTCTTCGAAGATCTCGAGCAGTGGCGACTCTCCATCCCTGAAGGACTCCGTCCGGGGCCTTCTTGCCAACCTCACCTGTTTCGGCGACCGGTCACAGGCCCATCTGCGATTTGGATTAACTACCTCTATTACAGTTTCAAGCTGATTCTATTGCGATGCTATCTTCAAGTTAATGGGGAACGCGATCCAAGCGAATCAAACAAGAATCTCTCAAGAGAGCATCTCATTGCTGTGTCTAGATCCATCCTAGAGATCATCACCTACGTCGATGTGGAACCTTCCACCCCATTGTGGTCTGTAATCACCTAGATGTTCACGGACTCTATTAACTTGACATAGGATTCTGGCCGGGATCCCGATCTGTGCTCTTTTCGTCCTCTTTGACCAAGTCATCAACGATCCGACGCATCCTGACACAAGGAGCAACCTTGCACTTCTCGACATTGCAGGAGGGCACTTTAGCCGAATCGAATTTGCCAGCGAAGGGTCTCTTCCTGGATCCCTCATTGCCGAGTTTGCCTACATCGCAAGAGAATACGTCAACGAGACAACATCACAAGGCCTTGACCTGGGGGGTTCGCTTCATCCCCAGCGATCGCACGGTGATGGCATGTCTTCGTTGGAAATGCCAGAAGTCCCGGGACCAGCAGATCGTTCTATGAGCAAGCTGGATAAAGGGACCGATGTAATTTTAGTAAGTTACAAAACTTCACTCGCTCACTGTTATGCTAATTGTTGATTAGCCCCCTACGACTCTGGAGACAAGTCAGGACATTGCCTCCATGAGCTCGGCTCTGTATTTTACTCCTCAAGATTCATGGATGGGGGGAAGTGATCTTTTGCTGGGTATAGATGTGATGGATATTTTCAACAACTTGAGTTAACACGGCGTTGTTTGGCTGGGATAGAATTGTGTTACTAGACATTAGACGGGCATATTATAGAACGGACAAGGGAAAGCAAACGACTGCTTATTCTGTAACATATAGTAACTTTGATATTCATTCCCTTTACTGTTCACGCAGTCTTGCTCTGTCATAATCCGTGGATATTCGAAACTTGTATTCTTGTCGTCTAGCAATCCGTATTGATCTCTATCTTTCGCTGCATCTAGAAACTCTATCAGGCTCCATTGCGATCAGAAACTTCTTGTCGTAACCACTTCCTCCAGGATTCATCTTTGAGAATACTTCTCACTCTTGCCTCAAGCCATTCCGTGTTGCCCCAGAATCCCCATGACGCCTGGAATCGACACCAATCAACAAGAGCTGCCTCCCAGTGTTTGACAAAGACCTCCCAATCGTAGTTGAAGGGCTCCTTCTCCGGAGATCGCCGACTGAGCAAGGTTTTGCGGTAAAGCTGTAGCAGGGCCTCCTCCCCTTGATCCATCGGTAGTTCGTCTGGAATCGCGTCGTGTTCAGTGAGCATGTTGAGAGGAACAGAGCATGTGAAGAGCTTGGCTAGATCACAGACGCCTAGACCAAGTCCTGCATACTGAAAGTCGAAGAAGCACACCTCGTTGCCCGATTGGGTGGTGAAGAGATTTTCAGACTTGACGTCGCCATGGATGAACGTCTCAAAAGGTCGACCACGCGGCGTGAGGAATTCGGCCACCGCCTCGGCAGTAGATAAAACAGAGCCTTCGAAGGGTGCGCAGAAAGCTTCGGTCCATTCCGAATATGTATCTTCGGCCAGAGAGGCATACTCGCTTCGCCGGGTTGCCAGATAGGTGTAGCCTCCATTCAACCATAACTTGTCGCCGCCCTTTTGCGATTCTCTTCGCTTCGACTCTTCAAGTGGTGGGAGGAGAAAATCGTCCAGGTTAGTGGGCAAGGATTTCCAGGAGCTGCTGTGGAACTTTGCGAGCCACTCCAGCGCAGATTGGACTTGGCGGGGACTGAGAACGGATCTCTTTTCGCCTGCAACAGGAAACTTGATGCGCAAGTCGGTGAGCACAGTTGCAGTGAGTCCTTGTCGCTTGCTTCCCTCGGCATTGGGACGTCTGCTTGAGGTCAAGCAATGTGCTACTGCAATGTCATCCTCGAGACGAGGCGTGATTTCCTCATAAAAGAACTGTTCAACGTCATAGCTCAGGACTTTTCGGAGATGACCCTCATCCTTTTTACCGGGAGGAGGAGATATGAGTTTCAGGATCAGACGGAAAGTGTTGCCATTGGTTGAATCGTTATAAAGGCGGCGCACGGAAGCGGCAATCGCCTCGTTTGCGGCCTTGACCGTGATGGCGCAGATGTGGCCGTAGCCAGCCCACAATGTCTGGATTTCACGGCATGAAGTGACTTCGAGACCCAGTGGAGCGAGTAGAGTTTCGGCAACATGCCTTGACTCAACTTTGGGTGTCATCGTATCCAGACGGTGAAGTTTACAGATAAGGCCTGGAAACTAAAAGCCGGGGCCGGAACCGGGATCGCACGGAGGCGGAGTTGGAGGCGGGCCGGAAAATCATCTCGGGGAGTGACAAAAAGTAGCTGACTCAGCACGCTTATCGAACTGATAACGGGTGTGGTTACATCACGTGATTGGTACAATTTGCTGTTTCATGCGAAGCCTCATCCCATGAGCGCCCAAGGACCTCCAAGCAAGTACCCCAAGGGGGTGAGACCAATCAAATCACTTAATAGAGACAGTACATCATCCTCACCTCGACTCGGTCTTAGGAGTAAGTACTGAGATCATAAGGGCGTAGCAGCTAGACCTCCTGCGTCACCCACTAATTGTTAATGGAATAACACTGGGGCGAGGTACGGCTTGGAGGTCCTTGGGCACTCATGGGATTAACTCGCCACACTCAACTCAATCACGACCTCCCAGGTGTCACCACACGCCGAAACTCTTGCTGGCCTTGGGCAAAAAGATCATCTCTCTAGCTAAAGTTCCCTCCACAGAAACGAAAATGTCTGCATCGGCCAGCCCAAGTCCGGCCGAAACCGTAGTGACCGCACCCATCACCTTCAAACAGAGAGGGCGGCGAGCAAAGGAGAGCTTCAGGAAACGGCCAGCGAGCTCAACGATAGAGCCAGCGCGTGGCAATCCAGATGATTCCTCGTCTTCAAGCGACGAACATGACACATTAGAAGGACCCCGGATCAAGCGCGGTAAGAAGGGCATCGTCTCGACCTCAACAAATGTCAAGACCACCCCGAGTGAAGGTCACGGGCCTACAGCCTTCTGAGCAAACCGTGACATCCCACTAACGATGCAACGAAGCGAAAAGGCTGGTATGACCAGCCCATGGCAAAGGGTCCAGCTCGTGCCGCATCCAACGTGCGCATCACCACAACCACCGACTTTACTCGCGATGTGTGCAAAGACTATGCGAAAACGGGCTGGTGTGGCTTTGGAGATTCTTGCGTGTTCCTTCATGATCGAAGCGACGCGCAACAAGGCTGGCAGCTTGACAGGGAGTGGGAGGTGCACAACAAAAAGAAGCTCCCTAGCAACACCAATAAGGGTGAGGATAACGGGAATGCAGACGACGACACGACACTGGACAAAATTCCCCTTTCCTGTCCCATCTGCGAGGGGTCTTACAAGCGCCCTATCGTAACCCAATGTGGCCAATACTTTTGCGAAGCCTGTGCGCTTCAGAGATACAGAAAGGATCCAACCTGCAGGAGCTGTGGAGTCGCAACCATGGGTGTATTTAATGCAGCATCAAAATTGGAACGGCAGATGCGCCGGAAGAGTGGACGCGAGGAGGAAACGACGGACAGGAGCTAGATGTCACAACAGAGATAAAGGAGTTGGCCGACAGGCGAAGTAATTTAGAAAAGGGGGTCGGTGTATGGGTAGGTCTAAGGCATGAAGAAAGAGCAAATAGCAAGAAGCTGTTGAACTGCCGTTGGTAGGACCCCTGTTGAAAGAGATGAAGCCCGATGAACTACATATCCGAGCAAATCACAGGCATCACTTAGTCCCCTCTCCTGCAATTGCGGGCAACTTGGATTGAGAATGGAGCCCGATACATTCCTCTCCACTTGTCGCCTGTCACGTCTATTATGCCTCGTCAACCATGATGAGTCCAGGTTTCACTGAGTGTCATTGGCACGATAAGGCTACTCCTTGGCATGTAAGGTAGTAAAGGAAGACACATTCAGTAGGCATGGCTTATTTCTCTCCTAGCTAAGGCGGCCTCGGAGACAAACTGAGTGTCAGGTAGGAGTTCAGAAGTAATTTTCGGGCTAGTTTTCAAAGTCATTAAATCAACTACCGCATAAAATGGTGTTCTCGTCGACCTTGGTGCTGCTCCTAATGGTTAGTTATTGTAGTATAGGGTAGAGGCCGCCCATCGGCAGTTTTGAAAAGCCTCACAAACTACGATGTAACGGACCCTGCAGCGCTAAGATTTGGGGAAATCGAGCCACACCCCAAGATACTCTAGATTTCATGCGTGGATTGGTGCGGCTCTTCCGGTGCAGATGTTTGCAATACGTTCACCAACGATATGTCACTATTGACATGGCATCATGATAAAGTTTCGCGAGAGACGAAAAATATGCCTCGGAGCAGCAAGAGTGGATGCGTTAAGCGATATCAAGGGGAGTCGACAATCGGCGTTTAATTGTTTCGAGCTGCCCTTGGCGGAGTGGAATTCCCCGTCCCGCGGGTCTTTGGCAAGGACCCATGGAAGAAGCATTTTGTTCTGCGGGAGGGAGCTGGGCTTCATCAGTATTATGATTGGCTGGGTCAGGGCCAAGATCTGACCAGCAGAGACGTGGCACAGTTGTCCAAGGTGGCTGTGCAAATCTCGCTTGACCTTGATCCGCTGGTTTTGGGCATATTTTGCTCATTTCTTTGCTGTCCCGTGGGGTTCCACTACCGGTAAATGTCGGTGGAATGAGGCCTGTGTTTTTAGGTCCCCGAGAGACAAGCTTTGAACCCTGGCATTTTACAGTTGCGCGCATTAAGCTCGTTATAGAGATGAAGAGGCTTGGCAAAACTTGGCTCCCGGCCAAGCATAGGGACCGAACCATTGTGGCTATCTATACCGGTAGGGCCGACGTCAGAAGATGTCATGGCTCCAAGACTGGCATCAGGGTGCGCGGATCTGACATGCTCGATTTTGTCAAGTGTAAGCATGGGGTAACGTTTGTACGTCACGACAGGCCATTGTTGCAATGATCAGCTTGTCCATCATCAATTATTGCATATTATTGGCTGGGAAACACGGTTCAGCTTTCAGGTCAGTGACAAAGATCCCCTCTGCGCAGCGAATCCTTCACACTAACGGGACTTTGGGCTTGACCCCTGCCGCGGAGCGGGACGTGGATGAATTTACCGTCAACTGTCATTGGACTTGGCACACCGAATATCCATGAACAGGAACCGTAGGCCCAGCTAAATTCTGACGTGGTGCCACGCGATCTGCGGTAAGCACGGTGCCATGGTGCAAGAGGTAAACAAGCATAAATCTGCCAATGTCTCAGGGGCTGGGTGATTCGCCATCCACCAGATACCCTTGTAAGGCTGACTCCGTGGCTGGCCCAGCCCTGCAGGGAAGAAGCAATCTGCCTGCGCTGATGAGGAAATTTTACAAATACCCAGCTGTTCCCGGCCTCTAGCTTCTCTCCAGGCTTGACAACCTCATCAACACCATCCGCAGCCATGCAATCAACACTGCTCTGGGGCCTCCTTGCCTCGTCGCCTTTCCTGGCTGACGCCCTTGGACTGGGCCGCTCGACGACAAAAACAGCCGTCAAGACTGTTTTCCTTCCTCCCCGTCAGACTGGTACGGTTAAAAACATTTACGCATCCATCATCACCGAGGAGGCATCCAAGACCGAGTACCTCCTCGCCTGCCAGACCAACTTTAAATCGCCATACACGTGCGGGGGCGAATTTACGGGCATTACTGTCACATACGAAAAGTCCATGGTGGACGTCTCATTCAACACCACCACTTATGACTGCGAATTGGGATCTGCGGCTGTATGTGCGACAAAGACGCAATCGTCAGGTGACGCAGCGACCACCACCCTGGCTCCTAGCGAGAGCTCCGCTTGGATGACGCCCATTACCGTTCTCGAAGTCCAGAAGAAGAAGACGACCAAGAAGAAGTCGACCGCTACTGCTGCGCCGACAGCGGGATCTAGTTCTAAGCACTGCAAGCGCAAGGTTCACGGAAGCTCTGGGGGAGATTCGAGCTCGGGAGGCTCTAGCGGAAGCAGCGGTAGCTCCAGCGGCGGTTCTGGCGGCAGCGACTCGGATGCAAGCGACAGCACCAAGACGGGCAGCGGTTCCAGCACCAGCAACGACGACGATGATACAACCACCAGCCAGAGCAGCAAGAGCAAGAATAAGAACAATGATGACGGCTGCTCAGATGCCTCCAAGCTTAGTGGGACCTGGGGTCTATTGGGTCTGGCGTTGGGTGGCTACATTGTTGCCAACTTGTAGGAGGTAGAACAGGTGTAAAACGATGCGATTTCGTTGTCCATACTTAGCATTCAGCGACTAGAATTATCCCCAGCGGCATATGACTGTAATTTAATTTGTCTTCTCCACACTTTACTGTTATCCTATTGAATTTTGTATTGCGAGTGAGGGAACTCGAAATGCCATCTGATATAGAGAGATAACATCGGAAAACGTCCCTTACACATGATGCACACCTGGTGCACACCTGGTCACATGGTAAGATATGTAGGTTTGAGTCCTGTACAATATTGTGCTGGGTCTATACATGATCTATAGTCTATAGTCTATCCAGGTATTCCTGCCAACCTCCCACTCTATGACCACCCAATTCTAAACAGTTCATAACCGCTTTCATCCCCACGCCCTACGCCGCTACGTTTATCCAACCTCTCGCGCTCCAGAATCTCAAGTCTACGCCCTGACTTGCCTCGAGGTCGGTCTGATGCCGTAAAGGCGGCCTCAACTGTGTTTAAGATGCCGGCAAACTTGCCCTCGGAGCGGATCGTGATGAGCATCCAGAATGTTCCGTCATCCGAGAGGATTTGGGTTGCGCAGTGACACAGCAAGCGTGCGTGCTCGGGGGCATAAACTACGTCGGTTGCCAAGAGCATCGTGGCTGGCACATCGAATGGATGTTCATGTGAAGGACTGGCCCAGTCGAGAGGGAAGGTGCTGATCGAGGAAGAACCTTCTTTGGGGTAGTTGAGTGTAATATTTGATTGTAGGTTGTTAAGGACGGTAGGGTGATAGTCGGTGGCGATTATCTTTGAGTCTCTCACGCCCAGGGAGGGGAGCAGCTTTCCTAGGGCAAGGCTCACAAGTCCTGTACCAGCCCCAAGCTCGATAATGCGTGTATCTGACGTCGAAGGAATATCTTGAAGCCCAAACCGTGCTGGTGAGGTGCACATGATTTCGGAGAAAACTATAGACGCTCCCCAGCTCTGCAGTCCGACGTCTTGGTAGTCCGTATCAGTCGTACCCGCCAGTTCGTCGTTCAGTTGCACTTTGATTTTCCCAGTGGCCTGTCCTGGGATGTGTGTATCGAAAGAAAAGTTTCTCATAAATGATGTGTCTTGTTCATCTTCGTCCACGGCCGGCGTGAATAGAGACTCAAAGATATACGCGGCCTGGTCGACAGCCCGTTGGCTTGATTCTTCAGAAGTGAAGATGGAAAGGGTCTCGGCACGCGAGATGAAGCCCGTTAACCAGCGCTCCACGAACGATCTCTCAAATGCATCCGCACGGAGAGTGGTGATAGTCTGCTTGGAGTCATTTGCGTCTTCGTCTTCGTTGCCAGATGTGTAACCAGAATCCACGTCGAGTTGAGTGACGTCGTGCTTTGCCTGTGAGCTGAGTTCTTGAGAAAAGGGAAACGACAAGGGACAATAGATGGCAGCCAACTGGTGCAGGGCGTTAAAGACATTTGTCTCGGAGAGCTTAGTCAAGGTGAACAGGGGTGGCAAGCTGCTCGAAGGCGGCTGCAGGGCGCTAGAAGAGCTCATCTTGTCGATTAACTTCAGAGATGTCTTTGTATTGGATCCGAGATGACAATTCCGAGCAGGAAATGGTCGAGAAATTTTGTGTAGGTCTAGAAAGTGGGCGAAATGCGGGCGCGCTACCTTAAATAGGTCTAAGCCCGGTGCCCTAAATTGAAGCTATCATGAAAATTTTCTGGCCAAGTTGCTGATTAGAGACTGACTCGATGGGTCCATCTTGGTCCCACGTGCTCCACCGTTAGGCTAAAAGGCTTTGATTCTGGAGTGTTTCATTATTTGTTTCTCTTTGGCGGTTCTGAATTTTGCTCAAGGTTGTGCATCTGGTTGCATTGTTGCGTGAGGTCAAGACTCACACAGAAGTTGCAACCACTTCAATCCCAGAGAAAATTTGGAACAGCCGGTTGAGGCGAGCGAATCTGTTCTGTTTGATTAGTTGCAAACTTCAGATTATGATTTTGGCACGATTTTGTTACTGCCGTGCTATTCTCCAGCTTTGTGTGCCTGCCATCATTGTCTTCTCGTCTGGAGATACTACTAGTCGGCCATAGTAGGAAGTGGGAAAGGTGTATGGACACAATTGCTTGAACCATGAAACCAGATAATAATACTTGACTTCTATCATGTCGCATCCATGTCCCCTTGATTGTATCGTTCCTACGCACAATGCGTTGCTATTAACATGAGACATCTTGTTGGAACAGATCGAACAGTTCCTCCGCATTCTGGAATCGCCCTTCAACAGTCTCGCATCAAGGGTCTACCACAAACCATGACTGAACAATCTTACAAACAATGCCGAGCCCAGCCACAGCATGAGCGAATTACAGAGGCCAACCTCAACCTTGCCAGGGGACTCGAACCATTCATCCACGTGTTCATGCCATCATGAGGCTCTTTTAAGATAACCATAACTCTATCGATCGTGCTACGCATGCGATCCGCCGCCCACGCCATAAAATACGAACCTAGCTCGGCCAGATGCCGTTATTCCCTGGAGAAGAAGGTCCTTGAGAAGGGAAACTAGAGTGCCAAGCAGTACGCATAGACCAGTCAAGGCAATAATTCGCAATCAATCCTCTTGTCGGATCCAGCGGACTGGGTCCTCGCGTGCAGAAAGGATCCATTTCCCATGGCGCAAAATGGATTCTCGATGGCGTTATCGCGACATGGGCCCATCCTTCCGCCCGTCATTCCCGACGTATTCTTCCCAATCTGGCGAAATCTCAATCAAGCTTATTTTCAAGCGTTTCATTAAGCCTAGATAGCGTTCATGTCGTCATTTTCGCGATGCTCTGTTGGTCGAAAGGTGCAGCGGTTCCCATGTATCTGGCTCGTTATGTAGCTGTCATGAGTGAGAGCAGTGTCGTATCCATCAGACCATGGTTCTTGGCATGAAATCCTATAAGAATGGGGTTTCATCGCCATGTCTGGATCTGCACTCTTATCTCATGTTCCATCGCCATCATGGGTAACGAAACGCAGACACAGACCAAGGTCGAGCGGGTGTTGAACGGCAAGACGGTGACTGAAAAGTATGCCGACGTGACCCTGCGCTTGATTGAGGAGCATGGAGACCATGTTGCTCCTCTTACTCCCGAACATGCAGCCAAAGTCAAGAGGAAGCTCTACCTGCGACTGATGGGGTTGCTGTCGATGATCAACATTATGCTATTTGTCCGTTTCATACCCCAGATACCCGACATGGCTACTGACAAATTGTGCAGATTGATAAGTCTACCCTGGGTTATGCAGCTATCCTTGGCCTTTTCGAAGAGACGGGCATCTCACAGGCTCAATATAACAACCTGAACACCATGTTCTACGTTGGTAGGTTAGATCCTCGACCATAAAGGACAATGTCTAACATCATTAGGGTACCTCGCCTTCCTATGGCCAGGCCATTACCTCATGCAACGACTCCCCTTTGGCAAGTTTGTGGCTGGCATCATCTTTTCATGGGCCGTTGTCATCTTCCTCCACTGTGTCGCAACTCGCTATGCAGGACTCATCGTACTCCGTCTAGCCCTAGGCGCTGCCGAAGGTGTGGTTGTCCCTGCTATTGAAATAACCATTGGCATGTTCTTCAATCGCCAAGAACAATCCTTCTTGCAGCCCGTCCTCTGGATCACATGCCAAGGCGCCCCCATTGTGGCTGGTTTCGTCGCATATGGCCTCCTTTGGAGTAGTGGGCCTGTTCTCCCTTGGAAGCTTCTCCACGTCGTCACTGGTGGTATCACCCTTTTGCTTTCCATCTGGGTCTGGTTTGACTATCCCAACAACCCTGCTGAGGCTAGGTTCTTGACACTCGAAGAAAAGGTGCACGTGGTCAGACGCGTCCACGAGTCTCAGCAAAGTTCGATCGAACAGAAGCAGTTCAAGCGCTCGCAGTTTATTGAAACCATGAAGGACCCGGTATCTTGGTTGTTTGCGCTCCAGGCATTCACCCTGATGTACTGCAACAACCTCACCTATGGCCAGAAGAACCTGCTCGTCACGTCCCTTGGAGTCACTCCTCTCGAGTCTACCTTGGTTGCGGTTGCTGGCGGCGGCTTTGGCATCATCAACTGCGTCGTTGCAGCGTTTGCCTTGAGACGCTTCCCTGGTAACTTTGCACTGCACTGCACCCTTTGGTGCTTGCCAGCTATTGCTGGTGGTATTGGAATGGTCACTGTGCCCTGGGATCGAACCATCTCCTTGCTCGCCTGCATGTTCCTGGCGGCGCACACATATGGTGTTGCGTATATCATTGCCTTGGGATGGACGAACTCTTCTGCCGCCGGATATACAAAGAAACTGACCAGAAACGTCATGTTCATGATCGGATATAGCGCTGGAAATCTCGTGTCCCCCCAGATCTGGGTCCCATCAGCCAGGCCAAGGTACTACGGAGCTTGGGCCTCCATGATTGTCGTCAGTTGGTTTGGGACGCCGGTCATTCTGTGGGTCATCCACTTCATCCTGGCCCGCAGAAACAAGGTCAGGAAAGAAAGGCTAGCCGAGCTCAGCGACCAGGATGGCAGTGGCTATGTCGAGCAGCTGGATGAGAATGGGCAGATGGTCAAGGTCAAGGTAGAGGTTGCAATGCTGGACTTGACTGACCTGGAGAATGAGAACTTTATCTATCCGCTGTGAGAGAAGCTTAGCGGTATAGGGCAGGGCTTGGTCTCATACAGCCTAATGATCAAGTCGATCATTCGAGAAATGTTCGAATAACCATCCCCAACCTTGATGCGACATCCCTGGTGAACGCGGTGACCCATGGCAATGGTGGCGGTGCCCTTGATTAGGGGCTAAGCTAAATGTAGTACAGACGTCTGACCAGTCTTGGGAGAATCGGAATTAGCCTTGCCGATTGAGCTTGGCAGAAACACCAGGCGGCTTAGATGTGGTGACACAAGCGCTCAACCAAGGATACGGTACGCGTATTCCCACCGGAAAAGGGCTTGGCCTTTCAAACAAGGTATTTGGTCCGTGTTTCATGTTCCTGTGCCACGTGAAACATGATAACGGGACGAGATTTTAAGGGGAAACTGTGGGGAAGACTAAAAAGGCTACTTACTTGGCGAGGTCAATTTTCCTCCAATACCTGCCATTACCAGAAAGCCGAAGATATTATAAGACCAGGTGCGATCTCAGCCTTGGATAGGTCAAGGCATCTTCATTCATTGTGTTTCGCTCTTTACTCTACATTCGTTTGTCTCTTTGTTCAGTATCCTCGATAATTCAGCACTTGGGCAGGCCTCAGTGCATTTGTTAATACCCTTTGGCTTTACTCTTGACCATTCTATCCTTTCGAAATGCTCGCCCAAGTCGCCTCTGTCCTTCTCGCCGCTGCCTCCGTGGCAACTGCTCAGTCTGTCGTTGGAACTGCCTATGGATTTGCAAGCGGTGTCACTGGCGGTGGTGCTGCTGCAGCCGCTACCCCTTCCTCTGCCGAGCAGCTCGCTGAGTGGCTCTCGGACGATACCGAGAGAGTGATTGTTATTGACAAGGAGTACGACTTTACTGGAACTACTGCGACTGGCGCGGGATGTGATCGCATCAGCTGCAGCTCCTCCAACGGTGGCCAGCTTTACCTCGGAGATCTCTCTTGTGGAGGCTCAGATAACACTGCTGTGAGCTCCATCAGCTACGATACCGCCGGTACCAGCGCTCTACCCGTTGGAAGCAACAAGAGCATCATCGGCACCAACGGCAAGGGTGTTCTCAAGGGCAAGGGCCTGTCGCTCCAGAAGGGTGCCAGCAACGTCATCATCCAGGGCATTGAATTCACCGACATCAACCCCGGAATTGTCTGGGGTGGTGATGCTCTCGACCTTCAGGGTGGAAACGATGGTGTCTGGGTCGACCACTGCAAGTTCTCTCTCGTTGGCCGCATGTTTGTTGTTTCTCACTACGATGGATCCCGCCTCACGCTCTCCAACAACGAATTTGACGGTGTCACCACTACTTCTGCTTCTTGCAACGGTAACCACTACTGGACTATGATGTTCATTGGTGAGGGAGACCAGGTTACCTTGGACAAGAACTACTTCCACGATGTCTCCGGACGTGCTCCCAAGCTTGGCGCTGATGGCGTTACCTGCACGTTCCAGGCCACCAACAACTTGTTCAGCAACATGAAAGGACACGCTTTTGACGGTTACAACGGTGCCACCGCCCTGATCGAGGGTAACGCATTCGAATCTGTCAACACCCCCATCACCGAGAGTGGCGCCTCCGTGTCGACTTTCTTCAACGTCCCCGACGAGTCGGCTGCCAGCTCCTGCGAGTCATCCCTCGGCAGAGCTTGTGCTATCAACAGTGTCGACTCGAGCAGCGGTGACTGGCCATCTCTCTCTGGCTCTGGCGCCTTGTCTACCTGGTCCAACCTGAAGGAGTACCTTGTCGAGCCTGTTGCTGCTTCCGAGGTTTCTAGCCTTGTCAAGGGTGGAGCTGGCCCTGCTAACCTCGGAGCGGCCTCTAGCACCACTGACAAGACCGAGTCTGACGCGACCGAGCCATCGACTGTTGAGAGCAGCCCCGCTGTGGAGGAGGTAGAGAAGACTGGGGACGCCCCTGCCGCTGCCGCCTCCTCTGAAGCCGCTNAGCCGCTGCGCCTGCTGAGACCGCTCCTGCTGAAGCCGCCCCCGTCGAGAGCGCCCCCGCTGACACTGGCTCCGACTCTGGCAGCGAGGTTGCGCAATGGGGACAGTGTGGCGGACTCCACTTCACTGGCCCTACCAAGTGCGCGCCTGGAACCTCATGCGTCGCTCACAACGACTACTACTCGCAGTGCGTTAGCTCCGCCACCAGGCGTATGAAGAGGGCTCTCCGTGCCAAGTACTAGACGGACGTTTGAGGGTATCCTATGATGCTATTCCCCTCGCATCTCCGGATGTATAGTTGTCAGTATAGTTTAATACCTAGGTTCAAGAACCGTATATAGTTGTACAAAAGGCCAATACTTTGCACCCATATGGACACTTAGTCTGGTGAATGTTCGTTTCCCGCCACATCTAGTTTCCCTGCCTTGAAGACAATTTGGAGGCCCCACCAAGTATGCAATTACAATAGGAGCCTAATTGCTAGCAACAGCGAGACGAGGTCTCTTGCCGAATGTCTGATAAGCATTTGATCGCTGCCAAGCCAAGGAAGCAAAGGGCTGGGCCTTGATAGGAGCATAACGCTGGCTCCCCGCTTAACTAACAGGCTGATAATGCGGCCGCTAACACCGGTAGCCTCTCCTCCAGCTCGCTCGGTTCTCCACATTGATAATGACCTGTTATACTTGGAGGGCGCACCTCTCAGTATTGACAAGCGGGGTAAACTTAGCCCGCATGCTGTATATAAGCGTGCTAACTGCAACAGAAGAACAGATCTGGTTGTCCATCATCAACACACATCACAATGTCTTCCACAACACTGACAACCACCAAAGTTGCCCCCAGCGGCACCATTAGCATTCAGCCCCAAGAGGCTTCACACACAGCTCACGGCAATGAACTCAAGGACAAGACACCACTTCAAGCAATGTCGCATGGCGATGCTGTCTTGAAAGGAATCCCAACACATCCAGACTTTGCATCACACCGGAAATGGCAGCTGGAGCATATGGCTGCTGCCTTTCGTCACTGGCATCGAGAGGGCTACGTCGAAGGGATGAGTGGTCACATTTCTGTTCGCGACCCCGAGTTTCCCAATGCCTTCTGGACGAACCCTCTGGGTCGTCATTTCGGACTTCTCAAGGTCAGCGACATGATTCTTGTCAACCTTGACGGCGAAGTCATCGGCGGAAACCGATCTCGACCTCCAAACACAGCTGGCTTCCTCATCCATGCGTCAGTTCACAAGGCTCGACCTGACACACACGCCATCTGCCACTCTCACAGCATCCATGGAAAGGCGTGGTCCGTCTTCGGTCGTCGGCTCGAAATGCTGACACAGGACGCCTGCAAGTTCCGAGGAGATGCCCACAGCGTTTACAATAGCTACGGAGGAGTGGTATTGGGAAGCGAAGAGGGTGACCGCATCGCTGCTGCTTTGGGCCCACGAGGCAAGGGTTGCATCCTACGAAACCACGGCATCCTCACCGTTGGACAGACTGTGGATGAGGCTGCTTGGTTGTATACCTCGATGGAAAACACATGCCGTGTGCAGCTTCTTGCTGAGGCTGCTGCTGCGAATGGTGTCCCCAAAGTTCTCATCACGGATGAGGAAGCCAACTTCAACTTTGACGTTGAGAGCGACCCAGAGATCTGTTACTGCGAGTTTCAAGTGTACTATGATTTGGAAGATGAACTGTCGAACGGAGACTTTAAGAACTAGGCTGTCATTTATGTCCAGTAAGGACGATTCTGTCTTGGTGCCAAATGGGGATACCACGAAGATTGAGCTTCTAACGGACTATTGTTGTGCAAAGAGGAATCAGTATAATACACATGGCAAAGCCTATTCCTGCAAAATGTTCCAACACCAAGTTTCAGAAGAAGAGAGTACAAGAATACCCGCGCTTCTCGTCCTGGTTTATGTGTCCAATCCATGCCCCCCATGTAGAAATTCTTGCCATTCATAATCACCTAAGCATCGGGCCCTGGATTTCCAAGTATCTATCGGCCCAGTTATCCCATCAAGGGCCGGGCTTCAACTATATTAAAAAAGCACAATGTCAACACATAATAGCATCATATCCAAATGCTAACTCAGTGGGCTAGTGAAACACAGCGAGCTCGAGGGCTGGAAAAACCCACGCATTGCCATGGATAGGTACCCTCCAGTTATAATAATGTTGTTTTGGCGGCAGTCACTAGTTATTGGGAAGGAATAGTACTTGCTAAACACGCAAGATGTAAGAATAAGCGTACATGTGGTGAAAAGAATGAATTAAAACAAGGTAAGAATGCTTACTACGGTTGGTCAAAAGTCGGGGTTCTCATGCCCATGGCATTGAACTCTTCAACGCTGATCAGGATGCGAAGTCTATCTCACCTGTTAGGATCGGCAGCCTGTCCCTAGATCCGTTTGATTAGCTGCTACGCCATAGTTTTACAGATACTCGAATTTTGTGTCCAAGGTGTCGGCCTGGTTAGCATTGACATCGTCAAGGTTTCTCCCAGACCAGCCACAGTCCCAGAATGTGATCAATGCCCACAGCTTGTAGAAGCTGTGAACATAGCCAAAAAGAATCTGGAAGATGACCAATGGAATATCAGACGGGTACCTGTAGAAGTGCGGGAGGATCTTGATCACCTTTGTACATGCAATCCAGACAGAAAGCAGGGCAATTTGATAAGGCAGCACGTTCTCAATGCTGATTACCGAAAAGATTAGTGCCGCGTCCCAGAGGAGAGCAAAGTTGACCAAGGCTGCCCAGTATACCATGAATGCGCTCCAAGCATATGAGACAAGAAAGTTGGGATTCCTAAGCATTACTGGATTGCTTCGGAATGTGGTTCTTGCCCATCGCAAAAGCTGGTCTCCAAACTTGGGCCACTCACCGAGGGTTGTCTCGATAGTCGCGTCTTCGGTATCTTGGAAGAAAATTCGCCAACCCTTCTTCATGGCCGCTCGGGTCAGGAAGTTGTCGTCGTCGGGCCCAAGCCCTGTGCCTCCCAGGAGTCCAAAGAAGAACTTTTCACTGCACAACTGCTCCATTAGGTTGGGGTTGGTACCTTGGAGAAATTCTGTCCTGTATACAGCTGTTCTTCCCGAGATGACAAACAATCCGCCATCAATGCCGCTGGAAGCTCGTAGCTCCCAGTTGTGCCGTTGGAGATAGTTACAGGCGATGAAGTTGACGAGGGAAGACCAGCCCCAATTTCCCGGTGTAGTTCGGCGAACACGCTTCTTGGTGGCCACCATACCAACTGAGCCATCATTCAAGGGTGCAAGAACTGACGGAAGGAATTCTTCCGGCCAGAACACATGGTCATCAGCTAGAACTGTGACGGCAGTCCTGATTTTGGGCACGGCATGGGCGACCTGGCGACGCTTACTGGCTTCGGGGAGTGCTGCGAGGTAAGCTCCCTTGTAATTGACTTCGTTGCTTAGACTCTCGACTACCGCTTTACACTGTTCACGGAGCTGAGCTCCAACTGTGACAACCAGAATCGAGGCGGGCCGGTTAGCCATGATACTAAGGACACATTCTCGAAAGTCTGGACCCTGAGGGTCGACAGTAGGGAGAATAACAGTGACGTCCTCCTGTTTAAAGGCTGGGTCGGGCACTATCTCTGAAGGTCTGTAGACCCATGAGCCAAGAATATGACCAACAAGACGAGCGTACCGAAGAATGAAGAGAGTGAAGAAAACCTTGGTCCATAGGTCATTGATGAACAACCAGGTGCAAGTCAGTGAGGGTGCTAATAGAACAAGCAAGAGGATAAACGGGAGGCAGCGGGAAAAGAAGCTTCTCTTCTTGGCCGGGGGCGGAGGCAGAGGCGGAGGCATTGTGAGAGATTTAGGCGAGTGTTGAGTTGTCGATATAGTCTGTTAGATGGGCAAGTTTCGAGATGATGAAAAAACGTTCTTGGAGGAAACTTGAGACACATATTTTATAAAGTCGTTATAGGAATGCAATTTCTGCTTGTGTACTGTTGTTCGACACTTGTCTTCTAAAGTCATGAACTGATCGCATGAACATGTCTATCCTTGGGATGTTCGAGTGCGTTGGTTGGTGGAGATGAGTGTTTGCGTGGACAAAAGAGGACAGAACAAAAGGGTGTTTTCCTTAGACTACTATTGCGCGCTCGTTGTGCATCTCTGTTTGCTTTGTTCTTTCGAATCTATTATATGGCCATACTTTGCACATCCCTGGCCCTTTGTCGCGAGCAATTGTCGCGGGCTTCTCTTCCATCAAACAGACAGGAGTTGCTGTGGATTGTGACATGGGGTCACTCAATATCTTGATGAACAATCAACAAAGGGACTTAGAGTCTATGAAAACAACAAGTACGGATAGAAATAGAAGAAAAGCTAGTAACTGTCTCGCAAAATGAAATCAGATTTCACAGCCATCTTCAACAAGATTTGCGCCCTGATTGAGACCTTGGAGCCAGATATCGTTCTCATCGACCCATCTTCTCACCGGGTATCACAGCGGGGAAACACATGAAAAGTCGCGTCTCAAAAGCGTTTACCTTCACCATCTTCTCCCCCAACTCCATGAAGGACTACGTTCACCGCCTTGAGCCTCGTGGTGCCCCTTTTCTGGAAATGGGCTGTTGTGGGATCTGGAATTCCCATGCCTGTCCCGTGGTTCTATGTGCCTCTCAACATCTATCTTCTTTTGCGTTTAATCGTGATCATGGCGGCGGACAATCACAAAACCACAATGGCAGACAAGGTCAGAGAGCTTACTAATATTCCGTAACTCGAGCTCGTTGAGAATTTGTCGATGCTTCATACCGGTCTCGACGGCATTGATCGGGTTCCCATTAGCGGCCGTCCCGAGATCGATTTTCCCTGCCTGGACCTGGTGGGCCCTCCAAAGGAGTATATGGACAAGACTTTTGGATGTGGACCTATTCTTCGACCGCTGGAGAATATTGATGTCGATCTGGCGGCTTGGCTGAGTCGAGGTCCTGTTATTTACATCAACCTCGGCACTCACTGTCTGACATCCGAAACTGAGGCTGTGGAAATGGCGCGCTCGCTCGAGAACCTCATCGATGTGGCTTTGGACAAAAATGCCACGTATACAGCCAAGTCAATGTCACTAGCAGAGCTTTGTGGACGAAACGGAGGTGGAAAGGCTACAGCTGCGGACAAGATTTTACGACTAATAGATGACCAAGTTAGCCGCAACTAGGTTTGTTGTATTCTCGGCTTCAATGCAGTCTATCTCTAAAACCATCGAGCATGGCTACGCTTTCCCTTCTTCTTCTCGGGAGGATAAACAACAATGCGGTCAAGATCCGCGCCCTTGTAATCGAAGCCGTTGTGCAGACCTCCAACAGTGATGGTGTTCTTGCCCTTCTTGAGGGGAAGGAGAAGAGGAGTGGACAAGAGGATTCCCTTGTGGGTATCCTTCTGATAGAGCGTGTGGACCTTGTCGGTCTCGCCGTTGACGACGACGCTGCTGATGCGGCGGATCTGCCAGGTGCCGTTGATGCGATCGGGTGCGCCCATGGGCTGGTCACCGAAGCCCATGTCGTCAATGTCTGAAAGAATGCTGTTAGAGAGGCAGCTAGAATAGGCAGTACAAGGTGCCACTAACTCTGATGATAGAAGGAGACCCATTGGTCTTGGCCCTCTCCATTCACGGTAAAGGTGACGGTGCTATCGTTGCCATAGATGCCTGTCGCGATAACATGGTCGCTTCCAAAGGTCTGGAGATGACTACGGTTAGCATATTTCATGTGCTTTGCAACATAAAGTAACCTACAGCTTCTTGGAGATGAGCATCTCCAGCCAGCTTTGCTTGCTTCGAGACATATGTCTTTCCCTTGACGGGCTTCCATTCGCCGGTTTTACTGCAAAACAGTTAGCGTACGCATTTCTATTTATCCCTTCTGGTTTCATACACGTTGAGATCGTAAATGTCGTGCCAAACAACCTTGAGGCTGCGGTTGTCCTCGTCGATCTCAATGGGCAGCCAAACATTGCGGCTCTCCCAGAGAGATCGCAAATCCCACTATACGAAGTCAGTTTACAGACCTTAATAAGACAATGAAGTGCGGATGTACCTGGTCGGCCATGTAAAGGTAGGTAGTCTTCTTAGTACCCTTGATTCTCCAAGAGAAGCCGGATTGAGTGCTGAAAGTTCGAGTGTAGGCGGGAGAGACGAAGAAGGGTTGTGACCAAGGGCCCTCAAGCTTGTCGGCTCGCATAGCCACAACATCTAAAGCGGTGAGTGTCTGCATGTGCATTGAAAGTCCCAGCACTCACTGTTAGGGCGGTAGCCAGTCTTGTGGCTCATCAAGGTCCAGTAGCTCTTGTCGGTCTGGATAATAGTAGGCGCCTCAAAGTCGTACTTGTTGAAGCGGTAGGTGACCTCCTCAACCTCTGTGAGGTCTTTGTTGAACTTGCTGATGTAAACGTCGCGACCCTCGACACGATCGCCATTGGAGTAGAGGGAATACGATTCTCCCGTCTTGTAATCGGTAAAGGCACCGAAATCTTGAGACCAGTTTCCGAGAGGGGCGGCAGCGTGGTCAAACTTGTATGGCCCGGCGATCTTGTCGGAAGTAGCAAGTCCCTGGAGGAGCAGACTATACTTGCTATCATCGGCGTGCCACCACATCTGATGGGGTTAGCAAATGGGCTTTTCACGGCTATGAACTGGACGGTAGGGTTTCTCGTACATGATATTTGCCCGTTTCTTTGCTGTACAAGACCTTGGGGCGTTGGATGACGCTGTGGGGGGAGATGTAAGGGTGGTCCTCGACAGGCTCTACAGAATTGTCAACAATAGTTCTCAGTAGGGATAAAATCCGTCACATACTCAAAGCGAGGCCGTGCGATGTCCACGTGGCGAGATCGTCAGAGCTGTAGACAGAGATGCCGCCACCTTCCTCCTGGCCTTGGGTCTTGTGTTCACCAAACCAGTAGAATCTACCGCTCTCTTGGTCAACACACAGACCTCCTGCATGAGCGTTGAAGATGTTTCCATCAGTGTCGAGCCATCTAGCGCCGGGAACGATCCACTTGGCGCTTGCGCAGGCGGCAAAGACCAGTGTGGTCAAAAGTTTCACTGTCATGTTGACAAAGGTAGACCGGGGACCAAATGGGGAATACGAGAGACAAGTGGCAAGTATTCTGGGGCTCATGAGACAGAGACGCTCGTCTAATTTATAACATCATTCGGTACATCTTGACCCGATGATGGACAGGTCAAACGGTGCCCATGTCTTAGTCTGGCAGTTTCTCCGCATCTCAATGCTCAATTGCGCCAACCTTGCAGACACGACAGTGCCAAGTCTCGGGCTCTTTGACCGCAAAGCGTGATGTATGCGGGGATTCGACGGATAAATAACAAGGCGACCAACCGTCGTGGTGTGGTTCCTGGTATTACGCCGATCCCCCGCCGGTTTGGGGGTGATGCGCTTCAATCAAGTCCCTCGGCTGCTTCCAGTGCGACGTTAACCCCACAATCAGCGGCTGACCCCGGTAGAATTAAGGTTAGGAGGTGTTATAGCAGGCAGGGGGAGCAAGCCGCCTGATCATCATGCTTGAGTCGCCCGCTATGTCTGATGTTTTTGTCGGTAGCTCGGGTTTATTGTATCCGTTGGGGGTATGAACTTGGAGCTCCCCAGAAAGAGACGTGTGCAGGTTGCCCCATCAGGCAAGCATTCAAGAGAGGAGTATAGACTTGAATGACAAGCTGGACACAAGCTCGTTTGTTCATACTTTTATCGATGGCAATCTGAGACTTCTGGGGCTCTGGAGAGCATATCAATATTGCCATATGTGGGGGCAGTAAGCGAGTGGGAAAAGGCAAATGGTCAAACAAATAACGTTATGGCTACAAAATGCGTCGTCGGACAATCGTTTTTCCTAGTTCAATTCAACTCGAGCAACCGTGGACCCTACCTTGGTGTTGACATGATGACATCTATGTTTTCAATTACGTGGTCATGCCAGCTGCTCCAGGGAGGCCAAGCAAGGCTTGTGGCACTTGCAAAAAACAAAAGGTACTGGCTATCGCGCTATCCAATCAAGTTCTCTCACCAACACTAGGATAACTCTAGATTCGCTGCTCTGGTGAGCGGCCACGTTGTCGACGTTGCACTCGGCTCAACCACAGATGCATTTACAGCGAAACCATCAATCATGACCAAACTGTCCGAGACCAACGAGAACTCAGGCCATTGACGTTATTATCGAGCAAACAGGAGACCCATTCTGGTGAATCGGAAGGGCGTTGCTTAAAGCCCAGAGTTCTTCCGGGTCATCCGAATGAAGAATCTTATCACGGAATACCGGTCTCGCTAATAACAAGACTGGTTGAAGAATACTTTAGCAATGTGTACCAATCGGACTTGCTACTTCATAAACCGACTTTCCTCGCAACACTTGCAGCACGTAATGTCAGATCTCACGTCCTTCTAAGCATCTGCGCTTGGGGAGCAAAGTAAGCCGGATTCCATTGTTTTTTTTTTTTTGCTTTTCGAGGCTAACATTGATCACATAGCTTCTATCGCGATGAAACTAATAAATTCATCCTTAAGGACCAAGGTTTCATGATTGAATGGGCCAAAAAGGCCGGTAAACTAGTGTTTCAGGATGCCGAGGATCTCCACGAGGAGAATCTCGTCACGTTCTTCAACCTTGCCTTGTTCTGGCACAGCCAGGGCTCATGGCGGGTTAGTTATCTTCACAAAGGTACAATATGTCTCACATAATCATGGTATCAGGCATGTCTCATTTTATAATAGGCAACGCGTGTCAGCTGATCCATATTATTGGTCTCGGATCGCCAAGATCGCGAAACGCGGGGCTATTAACCTCGGAGATAAGACGAAGGCGACTTTGGGCTTGCTATCTCATGCATTGCTTCAGCTCGGAAAAACTGTTTCGATTTGATTCAATCGCGGATATTCAGGCTTTGGCTTTACCTTGGCCGGAACCAGATTTCCGACAAGGTGCCTCAAAAGCTCCCTCTTCATACTTGAACTCAAAAGGAAACAGCAGAAGCATCTTTGCTGAGTTGATCCGAGGGTTGACTCTTTGGTGAGAAATGTGTCCCTGGTTCATTCGAGAAAAAATTAATCATTCTCTTGCAAGGTGCCATGTTGTCTGTGCTGTCAAAACTCCAGAAGTTGGCATGGATACCAAAATTGCAGACATTTGCACCATTGAGAATAAACTATCAGCTTGGTGGGAGGCGGTGCAGCCAGACTTCAAGTTGGATCCCCACGACATGAGAGGCGTTGAACAGAAAGAATTCTCTACAATTTTGCTGACCAACCTCGTCTACCACCAGTCTCTTTGTGCCCTCCATGCCTCTATAGTTCCTCTCTTCTGTTGGACTAAAGGCGACGGGAGTTGGTCATCTGCTCGGCAGGTATCGGCTCAGACTGCTTTCGAGCATGCTGGTATAGTCTCCGAACTCATCAACGGTGTCCTATCGAAGAGTACCCGGCCCAGTGCGATGCTAAGTTATGTTGCTTACGCAGCATATTGTAGCTGCGCCATACATATCCCATTCTTGTGGTGTTCCCAGCCAACCATCAGAGAGAGGGCCTACGCCAATGTTGGGGCGAACGTCAGGATGATGCAGGCCATGAGCCCGTACTGGAAGCTTGCCTCACTGCTGGTAAGTCCTCTGGGCTGGTGGTAATGACCAAGAAAGACTAAAGCGTACGGCAGGAAATATACGCCCGGTGCCTGTATGATATCCACCAGCGAAACCCGCCCGTCGTCAGCAATGAGCCCAAACATGCCGACATCGCTGAGTTTACCAGCTTCAAGGCCGATGCCTCCCTCGCTAGGTCCTCTATCTTGGAGTTCACTGGAGTTTTGCGGTCGAGTGAGGGTGGGTACATACGCCCTGGCGAGGAAAGTAATACTATAAGGATTGAGAGTGATGATGGGAGCGCCGGGCTATTATCCACGCCGTTCTTGGTGACAGAGCCGTTGGCCGAGGCCATGGCAAAGAACACCGAAGAACCGGAGGCCGATTTGCGACCACCTTCAGACGGGGGGGATCGAAGGAGTTTGGATTTCATGAAACCAAAAAGTCCTGGCCTTCAACCAGAAGCAACTCAACTGAACGGGTCGCAAAATCTGGCGGAACGTCAGCATCTCGATGCAATTGCCAGCGAATGGCCAACTTTGGATGTGTTCAACTCTTTGTTTGACGCTGAAATGGCCAATTTCTTTCCGGACACTATGAGTATTGATCCTTCGCTTCTGGACACAGAACCGTTGACGTGGGACTTTTTGGACATGCCAGTAGGGGATGGCGATTGAGGATAAATCATGAAGGGGCCGAAAATGAAGCCGAAGACAGCTATAATACGAGACTGTCAACTAGCCTTTTTCGTTCTTTTGGATTCTTAAATGAAATATCGCGTCATCAATCTTTTGGTGGTCTTCAAAAAACCCTTCGTCAAGCGGCCCATCATCTGATTACGACCGTCGGTGAGAGCCAATTCCCGTGTCGGTTAATGAGCTGATTGGCTAGCAACTTTAGCAAACCTGGTGGGACCGGAAAATGCCTCGGAAAGTGGCTCCCGGAAAGGAAAGGTACCTCGGTTTCAAGTATATAAGTATGGAGTCGATGTCTTCGCTCTTAACTAGGACTATGTGAACGAACCTCCGAATTGCGAATCTTTTCCTTGTCTTCAAAATCCCTCCGGTTGTCCCAAATCACTTTCAGTATGCCCCTTATCATCCACCACCTTCACGTCTCCCAGTCTGAGCGGATCCCCTGGCTGTGTGAGGAGTTGAGCATCCCATATGAGCTCAAGACATACAGCAGAGCTCCGCTCTTGGCGCCGCCAGAATACAAGGCATTACACTTTATGGGAGCTGCGCCTGTTATCCAAGATGGCGAATTGACTTTGGCGGAAAGCTGCGCCTGCATCGAATACATCTGCCACAAGTACGGCAACGGAAAGCTGTTTCTGAGTCCCGCCGACCCAGCTTATGCAGACTTTTTGTACTGGTGGCACTGGGCTGATGGAACTTTTCAACCTGGACTGGGTCGCACAATGATTACTCGAGCAGCCGGACTGGACGTCAACCACCCGCTGATGGTCCTCTCCCGGGACAAATTCAATCGGACCTTGGATGCTCTAGAAAAGAGACTGGGCGATAATGAATGGCTTGCGGGTCACGAGTTTACCGTGGCAGATGTGATGGCGGTGTTCACCCTCACAACGATGAGATACTTTACTCCGTACAGCTTGGGGGAGTATCCAAATGTGCTGAGCTACCTTCAACGCGTGGGAAGTCGAGAAGCATATCAAAAGGCCATGAAGAAATGCGATCCGGAGATGGAGTTGGCTCTAGGGGCTGAGCCTCCCAAGAGTAATTTCGTGGTCTAACTAGATTTCTGATCGAGGGGATACTATGCGGAGGTGGCAACAAGCATTCCACCAGGTAGCACATGATCAAACATCTCAACTCATATCCACCCAATCATTTCTTCCCCCGAGAGAGCCAAAATATGTATTATCTATTATCTACCTGAAGCAGTATTATTCTTCAACTATGAAGTGATCTGATGATTCTCAAAAACGCTAACCCGGCAACTACCGCCCAGCCCCCAACGCAGGGTCCAGGCCAGCGCAGCTCTCGCCGCCGTGCATAGTTCAACCATGACGTGTCAAGACGGATTTAGGGCTGACGTGGGATTCATCAAAAGCATTAATGTTAAAAAGACGATACCCAGCTCTTAATTTAATTTTTATTCCTCTTTCTCTATCTTCCAACATTGCTATTCTTTGTAACCAACCACCTGCCACCAGCCATGTCTATCTCAGAAAAGCCGACCATCGTTTTGGTGCATGGAGCTTGGCATCTCCCTAGCCACTATACCATGCTGAAAGACAAGTTGACAGAGAGGGGTTTCACCGTCATCCAGCCCAGAAATGCCTCTGTTGGACAGGTTTCCGACATCAAAGGCAAGACTCACCTGGACGATGTTGTAGCTATTCACGAAGCCATGAAATCTCCCCTGAACGACGGAAAGGAAATAATTGTTGTCTGCCACAGCTATGGCGGTATCCCCGGATCTGCAGCTGTCCAGGGCTACCAGATCCATGAGAGAAGGGACAAGGGCTTGAAGGGAGGTATCAAGCACATCGTTTACGTCGCATCGTTTGCTTTGCCGGCCAGAGGTCTATCGTTGAAAACGGCGATCGGCGGAACGTATGGACCTTTCATGGACCGAACAGTAAGTGGCGTCCATTGCCCAATTGGGCTGCCGACGTTGTAGCCTTGAGGAGTTGAGAGGAATGAGATCTAACTCTATCAGGATGATTACCTTCCGCTGAATGAGAATGCCAAGAATGCATTCTACCACGATATCGAGTCGGAGCTGGCAGACCAAATGCTCGCCAATTGCGTATACCAAAGCACAGCAAGCTTTGAGACGCCCTCTGAGTTTGTTGCCTCGGACATTGCGGTTCCCAAAACTTACGTGGCCTGCGAAAATGATCGAGCTATCCCGATTGAGGGCCAGCTTGCAATGGCAGGGGCCATGGGCGACACGGTGAAGATTGAACGGCTTGCCGCTGGGCATAGCCCTTATTTGGATCCAGGTTTTCTGTCCAGGTTGGTTCAAATTATTGATGGCATCGACGCTTAGAATCGGCCGTGGAGATAGCCCGTTTGAGTGGTGTTTAGGGTGGCAGCAGCTGTCCAGCATTGGCTAACCCAGCAGCGGCATCAAATAATCAGAGACAGTACAAGTGATTATTCTTTAGCATTGGACCACCGTCAAATACATACACTCATGGGGTCACTTCATCACAGCCTGCAACGACAGTGCATCTTTATTCAGCCTAACTCGCTCAACGACCGGGCCCTACATGCTCCCCTGACCTTGATGAGTTGCTGCACAGAATACCCCAGCCTTGCACAACAAGGCCTTTAACTCCTATACAAGTTACCTCACCATTCGCCTTGCTTCGTGACGTGTTGCCAATCGAGGCCTTTTTATCCAAGCAGCACCGTAGAGCTTAGGGTCGACTGACTTTAACATGACTCTGCGACCTACCCTACAACTCCGGTAAAGGTCAACGGTGAAAATCTTGACTAGAGTTTGCCAAGTCTTTATAGATGAGCACGTGGCGCGATCTTGACACCGAGACCAATCTCGAGGCTTTGGATCGTGGTGGTGTGGGCTAAGACACTTGTTGAGTAGTCCCCTCTTAGGGGAAGTAAAGGTGGCATCTTGTCTGCAAGATTCGTTTCTTCACCTTTGACTTTCTATAGCGGCAGCCATGGAAATATAATATCTGGGTTGCGGTGTTTTGCGATTGGGTTTTGATGCTGTCACGTATTGTTGATAAATGTGGCTTTTGTTGTTCTGGCTGATGGCGTTTGATGATAAGAGCGGGGAAAAAGCAATGCACCGAGCAATTGTATGAATTGACCCCTGCTCTGACTGTGTAAAGGAGCCTCTATCCAAGTATTGAAATACCAGCTTTGATACATGCACATCTCAGGGCCATCCTCTTGGGTAAGCCAAGACGCCAAGGATTTCTAGGTTTCGCCAACAACGTCTGGCAGCTGACATTTTGCTTCTCGAAGACCCCGAGACGCCAAGGCGTTCTCGATGGGAAAAGCAGATGAACTAGAAAACTCTAACCTGGAATTGTCGCCTCAGGAGCCTGAGTGAGAGAGGTACAGCAACGTTCCGTCAAGATTCTGAGAGGCTTGTGCGTGGTCTCCGCCACACTGCTCGGTCGATAGCTAATCTGGAGCCTGCATCTCACTGGCTGGAGCGCTGTGGCTGGATTAAAATTAGGTTCCGGCGTCACCCGCTGCACTGTCACCAACCGTCCACGCGGTGGCGCTGCCATGGCGCACCGCGATGCAGTTCATGACTTCCTCGCATTGCATCTCCAGGCAGAGACGATGATGGCTCTATCCGTGACAGGCTCGGAGGCGTTTGGATCTCGAGAGCCCCGACGCGTCACGGTACACGAGCGTGCGTGATGTGGCCGATCCCAATCCTGCGAGGCAACCGATTGGACAGCCTTTATCGCACACACCGCTAGCTGTGGAGAAATGCACAAAAGGGCATTGCATCAACAGACGCAGAGGCCAATCACTGCGGCCTGGAGGAATCTATGTAAGACGAAACACTGGACAAGGACCCCAGAAAAGGAAGGTCGCACATGAATCACCTCCGAGGTCGAAATATATTCGACACTGGAGCCCCCGGCGAGGCGGAACTTTTGTCCCCACACTGTCCCTCATTGGGCTGTGCGATAAAAAGGTCCTCACTATGCGTGCTGCCGACTTTGCCGGCGTTGCTTCGCCCGACGAAAAGTGGTCCAAACATGAGATCTTCGTCCCTCTCAACGTGCCGTGATCCGCTGTCGTGACATCAGCTTGCAGATGACGCGAGAGAGATAGATTACATGAGCCATGATTGACGGCCGATATGCTCTTCTATAAAGAGCCTCGAGACTTGGCTCGGTAGCCTCTTCTCTTGGCATGATCACGCTGCCATAACCCTCTCCGCCATGCAGTTCAAGTTGTTTGGCGCTCTTCTTGCCTTTGGGACCCTGTCCCAGGCAGCTTTCAACCGGGGTGCCCTGAATGCCTTCAATAAGGAGCATCCCCGTCGCTATGATCAGAAGCGCGCCCCTGTTCCTCCCTCTGCCCCGATTCTGGAGGCCAGAAGCAAGTCCAAGTTCCTCAACAAGCGCACTGAGAAGTTTGTCGTCAATGGATCTGCCATTCCGGAGGTAGCTTTTGACATTGGCGAGTCATATGCCGGTCTGCTGCCAATCTCTAAAGACCCTGATGAGTCCAGAGAACTGTACTTTTGGTTCTTTCCCAGCACCAACCCTCATGCCGGTGATGAAGTGGTTATCTGGTAAGTTTGCCATGAGAACATCTGAAATGGCACGCTAACCATATCCGCAAGGCTCAACGGAGGTCCGGGCTGCAGTTCTCTGAGTGGCTTGTTGACTGAGAACGGCCCTTTTCTTTGGCAAGATGGCACCTTGGCCCCTACTCCAAACTCATACAGCTGGACAAACCTGTGAGATTATTTCCTCGATGAACAGACCTTTTACAGTCAAAACTGACAAATCAATTCAGGACCAACGTCATCTGGATTGAGCAGCCTGTCGGTGTCGGTTACAGCCAGGGGAAGCCCAACATCACCAACGAGGTCGAGCTTGGCCTTCAGTTCATCGGCTTCTGGCGTAACTTTATCGAGGCATTTGAGCTTCAAGGAGCTACGACTTACATCACTGGAGAGTCGTATGCTGGCTACTATGTCCCATATATCGCTGACGCCTTCATTACGGCCAATGACGACACATACTACAAGCTGGGCGGTGTTGCCATCAACGATCCCATCATCGGAGACGGCACCCTGCAGCAACAGGCCGTCATCTACCCATACATTGAGTACTGGCAGAACCTCATCAACCTCAACCAGACAGCCCTGAACGCCCTTCGGTGGACCCATGAGCACTGCAACTTTTCCACTTACATCGATCACTACGGGACTTTCCCACCTCCCAAGGGACCTTTCCCAGTCCTCCCTGACCCATACGCTGATACTTCGGGCAATTACACTTGCGATATTTTCGACTATGCCTACGGCGCTGCCCTTGATTCCAACCCCTGCTTTAACATTTACCACATTACCGACACTTGCCCTCACACTTATGCACAGTTGGGCATCGTGAATCAGGTAGGTAACTCTCCAGCAGATCTGTGGTGCAACTATACTGACGTGAACTCCCCAGGGCGACTACGCTCCCCCCGGCGCACAGGTCTACTTCAACCGCACAGATGTCAAGAAGGCTCTCAACGCACCGCAGGTTGATTGGTACCAGTGCACTCCTAACAATGTCTTTGGCGAAGGCGATCCTAACTCGAATTCTTCCGACACTTCTCTTGCACCAGCACAGAACAACGTCCTCCGCCGCGTGATCGAACACACCAACAACACCATCATTGGCGTTGGACGTCTTGACTTCCTCTTGCCTCCCAACGGCACACTTTTTGCGCTACAGAACGCCACCTGGAACGGCAAGCAGGGGTTCCAAAAGTATCCCCAAGACAAGCAGTTTTACGTACCTTTCCACCCAGAGTACAATGGTGGAAGACTGAGTGAAGCGGGCACCGTCGGACAATGGGGACATGAGCGTGGCCTGACTTACTACGAGGTTCAGTTGGCGGGCCATGAGCTGCCTGGATACACCGCAGGAGCCGGTTACCGGGTGTTGGAGTTGTTGCTGGGACGAATCAAGAACTTGGGCACTATTGAGAACTTTACCACACAAAAGGGACATTTCCAGGGCAAGGGAGGATCTGGCCTTCGCCCCCCCGCGAACCCTCTGCACATTCCACAGGGGCACGGTTACTAATGGATAGTCGGGTCTTATGAAGAGAATGAGATAGATGACATTGAGATGTTTATATGATTCGATTCAATCTCTGAGCGGTAAATCAACCGCAGATGATGATCCTTATCCGAGAGGTTTAAACTCGGGTTTGCATGACAAGACGACACCATGCAGCAGGAATTTGACTAGACCTGAATTCGACCGAAAGAATGACAAATTTGCTCGTATGTCTGGACTTCAGGAATCAAGGAAAGCTGTCTCGGGGGGTCGAAGTCAATTGCATTAACGGTCGTGCCATTGGGTCTAACCTTTGTAGTAACTCGCAATGTCATATTAGGCTTGAGGCTTTCGTCCATAAACCGAACGGCTATGAATTAGTGAGCAATGATGAGAAAGGATCAGGGGATTGTGCACATACACCTGTGAGTAGGCATGGATGTCCGGGTTATTCAAGTCCTTTCTCACATCCACGAGGAAGAGATTGACCTCCCCGGTTGACCATCCTAGGACTCGTGTGAAGGGTGCGAGTGTAGCAGACTCGAGAACCTGACTTGCGTTTTGGTTGTTCCACGCCCCGAGTTCTTTGTACTTCTTCTCTTTAGGCCATCGATTTATCGGCCACTTGAACCGGGTTTCGACAACGTCAGTGAATCCAACCTGCTTCATGATTGTTGCAAGTTGGTCGGTTGGTTGGAATGATCGGTCCAGTTTTACTGCTGCCTCTCCTAGGAGAGTGCACCATCTAGACAGCGCGTGGTCATCGGACAGAGTGCCGTCATCAGACGCGTAAAAGCCATCCATCTCTTGGAGTTCAACGTAACCACCCGGGGTAAGGTTCCTGATTAGGTCAGTATGGCATATCAAAAAGACAAGGCAAGAATGAGTGCCTACTGGAACATCTTTTGCAGATACTCGGCCCAGTTTTGAATGCTAAAGTTCATCATTCGACTGTGAATGTAATCAAAGGGCTCGGAATAGTTCCATTCCTCGTCAATATCGTCAACGAGAAATTGAACGTTTGGGGGAACGCTAGTTGAAGATGTTAGCTACAGAGAAAAAGAGAGGCAAGTGGCCACCTTACAAACTTGGCTGGATAGGAGACAGATCGACTCCGATGATCTTTAAATTTGGAAAGAATTAGCTACCTCGTTCCAGCCCTGGGTCGAGCTCCAAGTGAAGTCCGTCCACATACCTCGGCCTCAGGATGCTCATCACCGAAATCTATTGCCCACAGCCCTGTGCCCGTTCCTAAGTCAAGGACCCGTGCAGGCTTGGAATCGGGAAGATTTGGAGGCGAGAGGCCCAGCTTGTTATCAAACGTCAGGAGAAACATATGGTGTTGGAGGTCTAGACAGAGTCTGAGCGTGCCAACTTTCCAAGAGGGGGTGCACGAGAATACCTAGCCTCTCATTCTCCAACTCGTCATTGGGAAGGTTGTATTCTGAGGTTGGTAATGAGGTGGTCAGCTTTGATTGTACAGCTAGTAACTGCTGTAAGTAGCTTACTCCCATCCTTGTACCGATGATAGGTTCTTCCGTTCTCTTGTCGGTAGTCGATGATGGAGCTTCTGAGACTTTCGGTCGAAGAAGCCATATCCTGTTACCCAGGCCTGAGTCAATGGAACGAGGTTCAATAAGCCATTATAAAGAGCGGCGAGAAGAAGTTATGCCTACATCTCCCAACGCCGAGTCCTGGTCGTATGCCACCTAGGTTCAAGGTTAGAGCTTTTTCATCTGATGCCAACGAGGTGAAACGAACATCATCAGGCGCATTAACAGAGTTTCTCCCCGTCATTATGATTGACCTGAGTATAAGCTGTGTCTAGGTACGGGCTGTATGTTGCTTGGATGTTCAAATAGGATGCAGCATGCAAGCTGGGTTAGGCGACAATATGCCTCATCCAGAAAAATGGGCGACGACCAGATTTTAAACCTCAGCTGCTTGGCATTACGCTGCAGCTCGGGCCAATCACGTTTCAAGAAGCTTTTGTTCTCTCTTTTCTCATCAGATGCTTTGCAAGGATGTTGGACCAACAATCACATCACCCAGGCTCTCGGTTGGCTGCCAAATGACCCCGATTGCTGCCTTGTTGGCACTTGTCAAAAGGGACCAAAACACGCATTGAATGAGGCAGTCAACTTTAGAACGTACAAAAGTGGATTATATTAGTTCTCCAAACACCAAACCCTACTCTCTTTCTCTCGATCGCTACCTGCACACACCACGGCAACTCTCCCTGCCTTTGCCTTCTAGATCCCAGTGGTGAAATGACTCCCGACAGTCCGACTGCGCCTCGTCATTCTCCTCGATGGGTTTTCAGTGTTTCGTTCTCGCTCTACCCTAGCTATATGTTTCCTCGCAAATCTAGACTTCTGAGCCCGTCATTGTATCAATGTCCATATCAACATCCATCTCCAGGGTTTTGGCCCCCTTACGAGCCTTGCCCTTGCCCTTACCTGGCCCTGTCTTGCCATCGGGAGTCAAAGTTCCTTGAGCCACCTCTTTCGTTCCGTTGCTCAAATCGAGACTGGGGTCAAGTTCGCCGTTACATATAGTCTTGTTCCCCCGAGAGGTAGAAGCCCTCTCACCTTGTTGTTTTACGTCCTTCTTATTCTTACTCTTGCCCTTTTTTATCTTTTTTTTAATATTATTGTAATATTTATTATTTCTAGGATAATAGGCTTAATCCTTGAGCATTTTAGCTTTAGAAATACACTTTACTTAAGGCTTAATATTTTTAATCTTATAGCTTAAATAACTTATAAAAAGCTAGGTTTTAATTATATTAAAATATATATTATTAATATATTATAATATTATATTTTAATATTAATATACTAATTTTATTTAAAGTCTTCATTACTTGTAGTAAAAAATTATATTTAATTATACTATTATAAAAAATTAAATTTTTTATAAAATATTTAATTAAACAATAGTATTACTCTTAGACTGACGCGGTCCTAGAATAACATCGCGCCTACTTATAGTCAGCCTCGACTAAGGAGTCTAAAGTATATAAAATATACTTACTTATACTCTCTTATATAATCATTACCTTAGGTATTGATATAACTTAGTTACACTTAATACCTTTACGCCCATTACCAGACGTAACTTATACCCTCAGTATATACTTCCTAATCCTCTGCCAACATAAACCAGACCACGCTAGGTTTATCCCTTGGGAAACACCCTACCGTCACAATTATGACCCAGGTAACCAGGCGGTCAGTCATAGCAGAATACCCCGCCTGCAACTAAGCAAAGAAACAAGTAACCCACTGCTGCTGAGGGTATGACTCTATTGAAGAACGACGGCATCTTGCCGCTGGCCAGGAAGATCTCCAACGTAGCTGTCATTGGTCCCTGGTTCGATGCTACTACTCAGATGCAGGGCAACTACCAAGGCACTGCTCCATACCTGGTCAGCCCGTTCACGGCTTTCAAGTCTGCCTGGTCAAACGTGGTCCAGTCGGTGGGCACCGGCATCTCCTCCACTAGCACATCCGACTTCAGTGCGGCCCTCGAAGCTGCTAAGAATGCTGACTACATCATCTACTGTGGAGGTATTGATACGTCAGTTGAGGCTGAAGGCAAGGACAGGGGTTCTATCAGTTGGCCAGGTAACCAACTTGATTTGATCTCGCAGCTCGCAGCTCTCAAGAAGCGCTTGATTGTGGTCCAGTTTGGCGGTGGCCAAGTCGACGATTCGCCCCTCCTCAGCAACCCTGGCGTCGACGCCATTGTCTGGGCTGGATATCCCGGTCAGGAGGGAGGGAATGCCCTCAAGGATGTCCTCACGGCTGAGTTTCCCATCGCCTAGCTAACCCTTCGCGGTCAACCGTTCGGAGGAGAGCATAGACAACCCAGACACTACTCTTAAACCATTTTCGCAAATTGTGCGCTCCCTAAATCATCATCTGCATACATACAGTTACCCACACTACCCCCTCATCTGCAAATGCCTCGGGGCGGTTGGAGCAATTCACAGGACCAATCACCTTTCGCCACAGATATTTGAAGGCACTTTCTTGGACAGAACAGAGCTTCAAAGATGACACACATGCACACTCAGTTGTGCAAACCCTGCAATAAAAGACACAAGGCCTCTCGTATATTAAAACCCCGCACACAGCATACACCTACCAAAAGCAAAATACAACATCTAGCGTCTTGACGACCATGACGAGATCCTCTAGATCATTGGATGGAGGTTACGATCCTCTCTGTACTGTGCCATCCAATTTCGCGCACGCCGCCTGCTAGTCTCAAGGATAGAAAGAAAGAAAGTTTGGTGAAACACCCCCAACAACGGTTGGGGATGCGACTAGGGTTACGGCATGCCCAGACCACTCACTATATGATTGGCTCCTTGTGCGTTTGGTCTAGGGCAACCGTTGACCAAGGTTACGCTGTCTCAATAGTTCTCAGTCGCCTTGGTAATCTGGCCAGACTTGAGAGCGACAGCTTTGACAACACCCTGATGCCCTTCGATGCTCGTAGCGCGGACCCAGACCGTGTCACTAGGAAGGCTTCCCTTGAGAACGTACATGTTGACGCTCTTTCGAGTCGTTGGCTTCCACGTTTTTCCTTGATCGGCACTGACTTCGACGGCCTTGGTTCGGAGACGGCCGTTCTCAACTGTGGCAGAAAACCACCACCGAGACGAACCACCGTGCATATGAATCTGGAGAGGAACAGTGTCGCCGAATGGGCAGCTAATCCACTCCCACTTGATGCCTTTAACACCACCTGCGGTGACGCCGTTGGTCAGCTTCGAGTATGTGTCCGGGGTCATGTCGAGGTGAGTCCCGTTGCCACCCGTCCGGTTTGTCACCTTGAATCGTTAGTAATCTTGATCCATTGCTAATAAGATCCCGCACGATATGCTTACCATGATCTTGAGGGTCTTGCCCTTGTAGGTGACCGCAATGCAGCCGCCGCAGTTACCACCGTTGTCCCAGATATCGTTGGAGACACAGGTGGATCCATCAATGCCCGCTGGGAGGTCATAGCCAACGAAGCTGCAAGCAGCATTCTGCCAGCAGTCCATTTCAGTGCAGGGTGAGCCGTATCGGGTACCGGTACCCCAAAAGATTTCGGAGGCAGGGGTCGTATCCTCAGCTGGCTGGGCAGACAGCTTCTTGGCAGGCGCTGCTGATGGCTTGGCGGTGGCCGGCTTGTTAACTACAGCTGAGGCGTGAGCCGACGGAACAGCTACAATCGTGGTGGGCTGAGCGTGAAAAGGGCGAGCGGCCGACGAAGTAGGGATAGTGGTCAGGCTAGGCTGGACTGCATCCACAGCGGAACCCTTGTGCTTCTTGTGGCCGTGGCTATGGCCATGTGGTCGCGCTCGGCAAGAGGAGGCTTCAGCGGTAGCCGTCAGGCCAGCCAGCAGCATGACGGCGAAAGAAAAGAGGCTTCCAGTCTTCATCTCGGTTTTGTTGCGAAAACGGACAAAAGAGGGGCTCAAGAGGACTTGGGGAAAATATCAGGGCAAAAAGAGACTGGAATCCCTGTCGGTTAAAGAAGAAAACAAAGAATGAGTAAAAGAGTGACAATGAAGAGTCTGCGTGCTCGTTGGATATGCAACCTGTCTCTGATTGCTCTTGTCGTTGTTTTATATATATATACTCGATCGTTCTTTGACTGATGCCGGTAGACAGCCCTGCAGAGGCTGCCTACCGCTTGCTAACTCACAATGGTCCCCGTTGAACCTGCCGTTTATCCGAGCACAATCATATCATCTGTACCCTCCTCAACAAAACCCAACGACTGTGGATATTCTGAAACCTCTAACATTCCACCATCTGTAGGAAAAGTGCGTTAGCAGACCATTCACGCTCTCTTGTCTGTGGCGCCTTGCGGAAGTTGTGGTGGGCTGACTCCTTCCATGCCTGTAAAAAAAAAAAAAAAAAAAAAAAAAAAAAAAAAAAAAAAAAAAAAAAAACCTACAACCTAGCGCCAGTTGGTCAAATACGGCACGCAGGCTACGCACACCCGAAAAGTAAGCCCGCCTGCCTCTTGCGAAAGAGGTGCACTACAGAGAGTAATGTACAAATGAGGAAGGAAGAGGGGGCGTGATTGGTTGAGAGAAAAGGTGGTTATCCTCACGCGGAAAGAAGCGGGGCGCCCGCGCCGGGTACGAGCGAATAGGAAAGGAGCCGCACAGGGCATTTCATCCCACCTGAAGAGGTAGGAGTTTTCCCTGTGGCAAGGAAACGCAGGGACTACAGGTCTAGCAAGATAGGCGAGAGTAGTGTAACAACAATGTAAGACAATAACCTAGCGCCCAGAGGATGATAACCAAGTGGTTTAACTGTTAGATGCCTGTTTCTTAACAAAGCACGGAAGGATAAGAATCTATTACTTTGGATTTCAGAGTAAGAAAACATGATAATAAAACACACCAACAGACTCTTTCCCTAGTAACAGCATGGAAGTGATCGGTCATTTAATCTAATTCTAGGTTAGCTAACCCTATGGCGTCACTAGCTACTAGGAAGTGAGTCGGAACCCCCCTATTCAATCGTGTGGTCTAAGGCAGGACAAGCATTTGCCAAGATGTGTCAAATGCGGAGATCATGTCCTGATGCACAGCTGAGAATCAGGTTTAATAGGGTTTAGGTCGTGTGCTTCCAAAGGGGTTCCCGCACGGACGGATCATATTCCCCATTGGTTCATCGTCTGCGTTGTGAAACATGCGAGGAAGCTCGGTTAGGCACAAATATATGATCGGTTATTAAATCAGGGAGTTGCGCTTAATTTCTAGATTATTTCTCTAATGTTATTGATGGCAAAGTTACAGAGCACGTCCCTGGCATTTGCGCCAAACCGAGCTTGCTGGCGTGTTTCATAACGCAGCCGATGAACCAACGGGCAGGGCTTGTCATAGTCCCGCTCGCGTAATTCTCCTCTATGACCCCTCGAATTTAACGCAACCTATACGCTAACTGGGAGTGAGATGAACATGCAGGGTGGGAACGGCATTCTATCCATACTGCTCAACCTCTTGCCATTCATCTCTCCCGCTTAGAATGGTGATTCGCGGGCATAACTCGAACACACGTGGCGCACAGGTCTGCCGACTTCCCGAGCCCCTGGCCTGTCAGTATGATGACGGTCGCTTACCAACTAGTCTAGCGTCCATGGGATGTGCCGGTCTTCCGAATAGACTCTTGACAAGATCACAGCGAGGGTTCGTTATAACTTGATATGAAGAGCTTCAATGCTGAGTGTCGTATGATGCCATGTTTTAATCGTTGCTGGCCAGCTCATAGTCGATTAAGGACTCCATTCTCTAGCTTCGACGATTCGTTCATTCTTTCATGGATTAATCCAAACATTTTCTTAACCCATTTACTTGCTCATTCTCGCATAAACTCCTTTGTCTACATAATCCTTTCCGTCGGCCGAAACCCTCCTTGACTTTATTTCACTCTACCTGAGTCTCATTTGCCCTGACCTCCTTCTCCTGTTCCGATAAGACGCTTTGCCAGAACCCTTAGTCTCTGCGAAAGGTCTTGCATTGATTGCCGTCCTCGCTATTTTCACCGCCCACCTTGGCCTGGCGCTGGGCGGGACTGCCGTTCCCATCGATGACAGCAAAAAAATTTCAAACTATTAATGGCTTTGGTGTCTCTCAAGTTGAAGGGATTCTAAAACAGACCCATAGCAAATTCGATGGCTCTATAGGCTACCAATTATAATACCACTGTAATTCACTTTAGAGATATCAGACTACCCTAGTTCTTGGGCCCAATGAACTGCTTCGTGTACCAAACAAGGTAGAAATAATCACTATCGCGGCCATGGTTGATTTCGTCGGACTTGTAGCGCCATCTACTCCAAAGAGCAACATCGGTGCCCTTAATAGTAACTGTCTTAGGCTAAGAGAGAAGTGCTTTCCTAACTAACGACATATTGTCCAGCCGTTCTTTAGGAACAGGATTCCTAAACACCAAGTGCAACTACACCCAGCTCTGCTAAGTCAAACTCCGGTGACGATTTGACGTAGTTCTTGTTCCTCGCAGTCCGCACCTTGACATCGCAAGTATACGCCATCTTCTTTCCCGCAAACACCTCCCCCATCCACTCCAGCCACTCTGGTGCCGAAGCGGCTACAGTAGGCGAATGTTCAAACCCATCATACTCTCTCAAATGCACCTCATTACCGTTCTTGCAAGAGGCTTTCCACACGCTCCGTGTCGTGATTGGCAAGATAGCCGTATCATTCAGCCCCTGGATAACCATCATCGGCTGCGGTGACCGGCCTGAACCTGGAGCCGTCTCATCTTGCCACTTCTCTACCGCTTGATTGTGGAGACCTCTGGGGGAGACGACGTCTTCGATATTCAAGTCCAATGTCATCCCCATCATCGCAGTGCTACACATTTGTGCCTTTTCCATGAGACCTAGACGCCGTTGAAGGGCTTTACCGAGCAATCCGAAGTCATACGAAGGTATGACTCGGCTTATCCCAATGGCAAGGGCAGGTAACTCAGCAGGGAGGACATATTGACCGACTTGTGGATGTGCTTCAAGCTCCTTACTGTACTCCTTGGCCATGTCCAAGATCCTTGTCGCTGGGCAAATGGCGACAGTACCGAGGTATCGACCCGCCTCACTGACAGCGTTTTGCACAAACCTGCTCTCGGCCAGCTTCCATACCGCACCGCCGCCTTGTGAATGACCAACAGACATCCAGTTCTCGGAAAGAAGATGGCCGAATGCCTTGCGGACGGCCATCACAGAATAGTACAGATCGTTGGCGTGAGCAGGGAAGCTGCAATATTTATGCTCTGTGTGGTTGTTGCCCAACCCAGCGTAGTCGGTTGCAACTACGGCATAGCCTCGGCCAACAATCTCGGCCCAGGTATGGTAGTCGAAGAGTGCCGGCCCGGCAGAGGGTGCGCAGCCTCGATAGACCCCGATGGTTCCATGGGCATACGCAACAAGAGGGTACTCGTGGCTGGAAATTGGTATGAGTGGGAAGGCCACAAACCCTGTCACTGGGACTGGCGAACCGTCAAGGTCGATGGAGGTGTACTGAATTCGATACACCGTTGTGCCATCTGCGATATCCAGTGGCTCAGGGTTGAGAGGCTGCAGTTTAAGAAGGTCGCCCGGAGCTGATCCCGAAAAGTTCTTCGCCGTGGCATAAAAATCGAAGTCGAAGCCGGGCGGGGTAGAAACCAGAGAGTGGTCGACTTGGTTGGTGGTCTGAAGGATTTGGTAGCATTCAGGACCGCAACCGTAGGTACTCGCAACTTTGGCAGACACGTTGAAGTTGGAAGCATCAACAGCCGCCAAAATGGTCGGCAGGTTGTGGAAGGCGAGAGCAAGTAGAAATGATGGACGCATGTTGAGCTGAACACTATGAGTTGAAATGGCGCGAAGGTGGTGTGATGCTTGACAACAGACTGAACATTGTCGGTCTTTAATAGTTATTCGGTTGCTCAGGATAGCACGTGTGAGAGAAATACCACCAGCGTTGCCCGTGGCACCCGAGACCTCATGAGAAGCAATACTCAGAAATGGCTTGTCGGAGAAGCCAGCAACGGCTCGATAACTTCCAGAACAGGGTAGGCGGGGATGTCGGACCATCTCACGATATACCTGGCGACTTCCATAAACCTGCCTGTATCCGTACAACCCACCAGGATATGAAGTGTTAAATCGCTTTATGCCTCTCCGCACACTCTCATTCGTTGGCTCCAATAGGTTCAAGGTTCAGCTGTTCCCTCTCGTATTCGATCAGGGTCTTAATCTAGCGTTGATCCCCTTGTTAGGCTAGGGTGTGGGGTTAACCAATAACGCGATTGAAGGGCGGGTCCCATTTCAACTCGCGCCGCTCAATTACTTCCTATTCCAGGAAGGCAAAAGGACAAATGGAAATTGTGGGGTTGTAACGGGGCTGTGGCCATAAGGCCTTGACAACAACTGTTTTCCTTTCCCAGACATCAGATATCTCATGAAGCATGGCGATACACTTGACACTTCTTTCACAAGCTGTCTTCCAGCAGTAGCAATTGCCTAGCATGGATACTTGGACGCATCCATCACGCCAATTTGTCTCCACTGCCTGAGATTTATTCTCCAAAACTCTGAGAACCACTTCCCGGATCCAGATTAGCCAATTCGCTGTCACATAAGTCCCAAGCTAGTTGGATATCAGACTTGTAAGTCCTCGCCACCACAAATCCCTTCGAAGCAACACCATCCAGCACCTCCATGACGCGTCGTTTGTCTTCTGGCTGTCGGATTTCTAGGGCTATAGCTAGCATCAGAGGCAAGTAGAAAACGGACTCGGCGCTGATGGACAGCAGCCTTCGCTCCAGGATGGCAAGAGCAGCCAGTGCGTGAGACTCCAGGTGAGGGATTTCATCGACCGCTGGAGGTCTTCCAACACATGTCCAGAGGGCATCCGTAAAGAGTCGAGCGACACTAATTATTGCGCAATGATAAAAGGCCGTAAGAAAAGACCTAAATTCCTCGGGATCAACGGGGGTGCCCGCAGGATCTGGACAGATGCTAGCCGCCAACTCGAGTAGCTCAAATGAGCTTTCAAAGATGACTTTTCCGAAGTCCAGACACGATGTATCCAATGTCTCCTGTAACGAGGCAGACGAAGGGTCAACTAGTTGCCGGGCTTGCACAAGACCTCGCGCCTGCCTAAGCCACTGAATGGAGCTATGTGAGGTAGTCAGCCTCTTGGTGTCTCAAATAGCAGGGCTTGGCATATTAACCGGGCATTGCATCTAGCAAACAGTGCTAGGAACTGGGAAACAAGGTGAGTGGCGGTGAGGCCGACGCTTTCATGCGCGTTAAACCTCAAGGTCTGCTCCCGGCGGAGAATGTCGGCGAGGAAAGTATCTTGATCGCAGACGAGGGACAGAGTCGCTTGGATGTATTGGTAAACGGCAAGTAGACAGGTTTCAATGTGTGATAAGGGAGGCCCAGTATGGAGACATTCCACGACCTGCGCCGGAAGCGAATTTATGACCAGAATTGCACCATAGCCGGAATCATCGATCATGAGCTGTACCTGGGTTAGCTTCTCATTACAGAAGCAAGTTTCCACTACGAGCTAGTAATAGTGATAGTTCAACTTACTTCAAAAATGCAACTTAACGCCGTAAGTAGGAGGATGAGAGATCTCGCTCCTGGTGATAGATTCACGGTACCGCTTGCGGGTTGTAGGTGCCGACGTATCTCATTCCGAGTTTCGGGAATCCAAGACAATGTCTTGACAGGCGTATCATAGGATTTGGTCTTCATGCAATGCAACCTGACTCGACCAATCGATGAAACAATGAGTCGGACCGGGAACGATGTGTCCAAGAAATGTGCTAGTGCAAATTGGGAGAAAGAGTCGGTAAGCGGTGACGAACTCGGTTCCATAAGAGCAAAAAATGATTTGATATGTTGAGCATCTTCGCTGGAGGGCATTGCAAGGCTATTGGGCTGTCCCAGAAAAACTAAAGCCTCCGATTTGGCAGGCTCATTGGGTTCAGTGCATGGTAGCCAGCGAAGCTGACAACGCGAACAAGGCCGCCCTCCGTCGCACTATGGACATTGTGTCAAGTCAGCAAGAGACTGCGCAGAGTATTCTTGCGGGAATTTCACATACTCTGACTCGAGCGCTACGACATCCTTGACATCGATGTCCCTTTCGCCGGACATCCCACGGCCCACATGGCCGGGTCCGTTTGGTTGTATTGCGTCCGGGAAAGGGCATTTTTCTCCAGCATGGCAGGACTGTGGAAAGTCAAGAACAATAGGCTACATAACATCGACTAAATTTTAACTAACTGGGCGTGGTAGCGTCTCGAGGGGCCGGCGGTCGATAACGGCAGAAAGCAGGTGCGGGAACAACAACGGTCCGCAAAGCTGAGACAACGGGTCCGGCTGAACAAGTAGCCCCGCAATAATCCGTCTAGAAGGAGTAACTGGCCATGATTGGGAGCGTTGACGGTTACTCTCGATTCACTACGGTCCTAATGACATAGCTGGGGATTCTGCCGCGGCTGACTGCCGGTTGCGGCTTTGGCCATGACATGATCATAGTGGTGGGTCTTACCACAACTGAGCCTTACCATTGTAGGATAGAGGTCTCGTTCGCTTACAGTTGAGTTCCGGCCCTGGACCCTGGACTGACGCCTTCCGAAACTGCCGGAAGTAATCATCGGATACGCACTTGCCGACCGCATGATGCCACTATGGTGAGCAAGACCCAGGGATTCGACTGCGGCCCGTACATAGACTGGAGAAGTACTTATCCGGTGCATTTGCCGCACAAAACCTTCGTGAGGAAAGAATATAGAAAGTGTCCTGTTGCGCCGCCGAAAGCAAGCGCCTCGCCTGGTTCGGAGAGTGCCCCCCCAGTGAGTAAGCCTTACAGTCTTGTGTTGACAGAAGACCAGAGTCAAAATCGACCCATCCCGAACAATTATGGACGCAGACATTCTCATCCGAGCCAAATGTGTGGTGACACTCTATCCTGAAGATTTGGAGCTCCAGGCCATCTCCATCCGCAACGGCTACATCAACGCCGTGTCTAGAGACGCACATGGCCTCGATGATTGCGCGGGACCAAATACGCTCGTTATTGATGAACCTGGGAGTACTGTGCTCCCAGCCCTCGACGATACGCACACGCATCTTATGGTTGCTGGGCTTAGCCAGTTCGACGTCCCTGTGCACACCGCCCACAGCGTCGACGAAATGCTCGCTATGCTCCGCACGCGCGCGGCTGAAGTCGAGCCCGGCAGCTGGATTACAACGACGTGGAATTGGCTGGAATACAACCTCAAGGAACAGCGCCTCCCGACCGCGCAGGAGTTGGACAGCGTCAGCGCCGCTCATCCCATTGTGGTGCGGCGAGGCGGGCATAACCTCGTTGCGAACTCCCTCGCGCTGAAGCTCGGCGGCATCACGGACGACACACTTAGTCCGGCTGGGGGAAAAATCGGACGAGACGACCGTGGCCGATTGGATGGCCACCTCCAGGATGCCGCCATGGCTGGTGTAATGCGCGCAATGCCGGCGCCGAGCCTGAACAAGCGTATCGCCGGCCTCGAGCACGCCTCAGCCTCATACGCTGCAACGGGAATCGGCTGCGTGCGCGACTGCGCGGTACCCGTCGAGGACCTTGACTTGCTGAAACAAACCCATGACGCTGGCAAGTTGCATGTACGTGTGCGTGCTCTGGTGTCCACGATGGGCATGAACTCGGCGGCGCAAGTTACCAAGCTGCTAGACAAGATGGAGGCGTGGCGCCATCAGCAGTTTGATCCATGGCTCTCCATCTGGGGTGTGAAGTTCATCTTCGATGGTGGCCTCGAAGCCAACGCCACCGAGGAGCCTTACATTGGCCGTCCGGACGAGGGATGCTGTGGTGCCGACGTTGGCAACTTCCGCGGCACGCTGATTTGGGACGAAGATGAGCTCTTTCGGGCCATGGACGTGGTTGTCCGGCGCGGCTGGCGCGTCGGAACCCATGCTTTCGGAGACCGTGCCGTCCGGGTCTTGCTTGATGTTTACGAGCGCTTACTGCGCGACCACCCGCATCTGCCCCCCAATACTCTTGTCATGGAACACGGCGGCCTTGCCCGCTCTGACCAGCGCTCTCGAGCTATCAGCCTGGGAATACCCTGCACAATTCAGCACCCATTGATTCACGATGCTGCGGCCTTTGAGATACTGTATCTTGGTAGAGAGAGGGTCGCCCGCTGCTTCCCAGCACGAGGCTGGCTGGATGCTGGTGGCCTTGTGGCCGGTGGGTCTGACTATCCCGTTGGTGTCTACGGCCCCATGCGCTCCGTCTGGGGAATGACTACGCGCCAAACGGTGGCAGGGATCATGGGACCGGAGCACGCCATCCGCATCGAAGAGGGGATCGCCATGCACACAACACTTGCTACCACTCTACTGGGAGAGTCTGATACGAGAGGGACAATTGCTCCTGGCCGCTTTGCTGATTTGACCATTTGGCCTTGGAATCCCTTGTCTGCACAAGACCCGAGTGATCTGCGGGATCTTCTTCCTCTATACACCATAGTTGGCGGTAAACTGAAGCATAGCCCGCCAAAGGATACATGAAGCATTAGTGCGTTCAATTTAGAGATAGGAGATTTCATGCCCCTTAAAATATTGAGGTTCTATGTTTTATGTATTTGCTTTAAATATATATATTAAATTAGACCTTATATAATAGCTGCGCCGTTCAAAAGATTGTTTCTTGGAAACAGTCGGACCATCGCCCAATCCAGACGTTGTTGGATATTGGGGTCTTCAGAGACGAGACAAAACGCTTCCTCTGGAAGAAGACCCCGCGATGCCCTGAAACAACTTCAATTCCCCAAGCCCAAGACGCGTGAGCAACTCGATGCACTCGCCGCCGCAATCCGCGATGTCCTCCTCAACGTCGTCCAAGAATGCGTGCCGACACGTTTAGCGTTCCCGTTGAAACCGCCGGTCAGGCCTCCGAGCGCTGCCGCGCGATCAGTGCTGCAAAACGAAGGGCTTCCCACGGTCATGCCCAAGCCACGAAAAGGTCGCAGATGGGGTCGGTACTGGAATCGGTGGGCTCACAGAGTCATCGGGGGTGGACCCAAGGAGAGGAACGAAAGCTGGCGTCGTTTCGTGCCTGACAGGACCAAGAACCCACGCGGCGTGCATCACATAGCTAGGCTGGCCAAGCGAATATGCCAACCCAAGGACAAGGCTCGCATCCCAACCCTCCAATCCAACGGCGTCACTTACTCGACCGAAGATGAGAAGGGATCCTGCTTGAGGAACAGCATGTGGCCCGAGACTAGCGATGGCGAGTCTGCGCCCGAACTTCAGCCTCCCGACTTGGGCCCGTCTTGGATGGAGCACCACGCCGACCAATCCTTGACGGAAGAGGAAGTGGACCGGATTATCCGGGACCTGTCAACCTGCAAGGCCGCAGGAAACGACGGGATCGCCAACGAAGCTCTCAAGATGGCCCGTGTCCAGCTCGTCCCCGTCCTCACCAAATTGTTCCAATCCTGCCTCGAGCTCTCCCACCACCCCGACATCTTCAAACACGCCATCACTGTCATTCTCCCCAAGGAAGAGAAGAAGACGTATAGCGATCCAAAGAGTTGGCGGCCTATTGCGCTTCTACCGTCTCTGGGGAAGTTGCTAGAGAAGATCATGGCGGATCGTCTCAGGGATCTGGCCATGGCGCACAACCTCCTCCCCGGTTCGCAGTACGGTGCTGCTGGAAAATCGACTTCCCACGCCGTCCAAGACCTTCTTCATCCTGTCTATCAAGCTTGGACAAGGAAGACGAGGAAGAGGGTCAGGAGAAAGATGGTGAGGATGGTGAGAAAAGCAACATTGATGGGTCTCGACATCTCGGCTGCCTTCGACAACATTGCAAGGGCAAAGCTCCTCGAAATCTTGGTTCAGAAGCGCTTGCCCAGGTGGATCATCATGTTCGTCTGGTCATTTCTTTCCAACCGCAGCACAGTCCTGAAGATGCCCGGCAGCACTACAGACTCGTTCTTTGTGAATATTGGCATCCCGCAGGGCTCTCGTAAGCATCCTACCCCTCCTTCTTCCGCCACAGTTTAGCTAACAAAGAGTCTAGCGCTTTCACCCATCCTGTTCCTCTTTTTCGCAGCACCCATTCTTGAGCAGATCAACAAGACAACCAGCAACAGCGTCACCATCTACACATTCGCCTATGTGGATGACACCTACCTGCTGGCAGTCTCGAACTCATACATCGACAACTGCAAAAGGTTGGAGCAGGTCCACGGCGACATCCTCAGCTGGGCTGGGCCAGCCGGTGTTGCATTTTCGCCACACAAGTACAACGTGATGCACTTCAAGCATCCCAGGAGCAAGGACCCTGACTGCAAACTTCTTCCAAAGATCACTGGACTCGACAACCCGAACGAGTGCCTCAAAACCAAGATGAAGATTCTTGGAGTCACCGTGGACCACCGATTGAGGTGGGACGACCACATTGAACAGGTAAGCCACACTAGTCTGGCTGTATTTGACCATATTTGAGCTGACGGCCGATGTTAGATCGAGAAGAAGGTCAACAGGCAGTTGAAGTACCTGCGGCGCATATCGGGGAGCATCTGGGGTCTGAAGCTCAAAGATGCTCGGCAAATCTACTTGACCAAGATCCGCCCTACCATTTCTTATGCTTGTGCTGCATGGTTTGTCTTCAGCCCTAACCAGAGGCTGAATTGGGCATTGAACGGCAAAAACATCGCACGGCTGGAGCGGCTACAGTACAGTTGCCTCAAGAAAGTTTCTGGTGCACTTAGCAACTGCAGCGCCCGCGTTCTTGAGAAAGAGCTCAACATTGAGCACATCCGTGTCTATCTCTACCGGCTCATGCTATCTCACCGGGCCAAGTCACTGCAAGTGCTGGATCGACCCCCATATGTTAGCCCCGTTCATGTGTCCCCCAAGTCCCCCATCTTAGCCGCTCATCCGTGCCAACTCCTTGACCGGGAAGCACAGGATCTATGTGGCAGCGCCTGGCAGCGAGTTGCGCGAAACCTGGGCGGCGATGCAAAGAAGTTGGCGGCCAAGTGGCTTGACCCAAAGACACGGAAAGACGCCATCGCCAAGTGCGCGAAGCAGGACGCTGCCAAAAGAAGCTCCGAACTCTGGAACGACTACCGCCGGAAGCGAGCAATGAAGCATCCAGAGCATCAATTTCCCCGAGCCCTGGTTGAAGATTGGGATCCCAAGAGCCTCCAATACTACAAGGGCTTGACTCGTGCTCAAAGCACTAAGCTGCTACAATGCAGGACCGAGTTTATTGGACTGAACCACTTTCTGCATGGGAGGAAGGTACGTATCCTTCACGGAGGAAGGGGAATACCCACATCTGACTTTGTCTTCTTAGCTGGCGACTTCTGCCGCCTGTTCATGCGGATACCCCAAACAAACCGTCTTCCACATGTTTGTACAATGTGAAGACTTGAGAGCCGCGAGGATCCTGTTGAGATCAAGGCTAGGACACACCAACTTCAAGAGGTTGATGACAGAAGAGGGTGCTGTCGTGTCTGACTGGGCCATTACCTTCTTCAACCTCGGCCAGTTTGTGTGGCCTCGCCTGGATTCTCAATTCAGGGCCCAAGCGGACGAACGTACAACCTCCCGCTGAGGGAGGACATTATTGTTGAAATTACTGTTGAAATTACTGTCATTCGCAGTAGGTACAGCCCCTGACTCGAGGTTCCATCTCTAACGATCCCGCAGCATTCACACGAGCCAAGATGTACGCATCATGCATTTGACCGGATGGGTTTGATCAATTGAACCTATAGACTTTCATCTGCCGCCGAGGTAAGCGCCCTATGCTCCACCTAGAGATTTTTCCGCATCACCTTGCTTAACAAGGCAGTTTCAGTCCGGCGCCGAGCCCCGGCGCCGACTCTTTTTAGGTTTGGTAGGTAACTTACAGTAGCGATGTGCCGCACCAAAGCAAGTCAGCTCTGACATTGATCCCATCAGCAGAACTCCGACGCCGACTCCGGGAACCGATCCCTCCGAAGTATGTTCCAAGGCTCCCATTTCCGTTTTGATGTTATTTTTTGCTGATTCGTGATAGACCTATGACGCCGATAACCCCCATTTCCCAACAGTGAGAGATTCGCCACTTTCCATCCCCTTGTACAGACTCCCTAACTCAAGCTCACTGCAGCAGTTGCGCCTGCAGCTACGTGGCCAGATCCTGGCTGGCCAGTATGATCCCCTCCCATGGTCAAAACTACATGTTGTGTTGCTAATTAAGGTTACAAGCAGCAAGACTTCTTCGATCCTCTCAGTAAGACCCCACACCATCGATACACAAACCCATCTAACCAAATGCCAGTTTGGCGGTGCGGAAGGTCTTCACGGTCATTACGAGCGTCATGACCCACGCCCCGTGGTAAGTAGGATTCCAAGATTGAAAAAGAAAATAGTTATTAACTTATAGTCTAGCCGCTTGTTGTCTTGCAAGTCCTTGAGGAATTTGGCGTCTTCGCCGACGGGATCTTCCCCTTCCTCTAGCTTCTTTTTAAGAGCCCCCAATAAGGAAAGCTCTTTTCTAACGAAGTCGAACCTTCCATTGGTATCATAACCAGGTGGAAAGAGGCCAGGCAGAAGAAGGATATTGCAACCGAAGATCACGAGTTGTTAGTACAAATTCTTTTGCCTTTGACCCAATGCCGATGCTTACTTTCTCTAGCAACCAGCATCAGTTTGCTATATCGCGTGCTTATCTCAATGCTCTTAAGGCCGCTGTCTGATATTATCACTCGTAGCCTATTATGTGTGCTTTTTGCGCCCTTGCGAAGCTTGCGGACCTCCTCGGCAAGGTCATCTTGGTCGTATTGAAAGGCATGCCGATAGGCATTGGCCGCGCTGCTTTGATCGTTTGGTTGAAGGTCTCTGCGGAAAG
>WESZ01000120.1:92277-117703 GCA_011033785.1 Fusarium cf. falciforme | reverse complement strand
TATACTCTATAAGCTATATCTTTAGTTAGAAGAAAAACCCCCGGGCAGACTAGCTTAGATAGTAAATACTAACCCCAACCATAACCCTATGATAATACTCTTATAATAGCTACTATTCTTAAATAAGTGATTAAAAAACTAGACAATAGCATCTAAATAACTACGCTATAACCATTCCGGCGTATACTAGCCAGCGCTATTAGTACTAGTAATAACCTATATAACGCCCTTATTAAATAACTTCTATAACTCCTCTTAATAGATTATTATATAATATAATAGCCGGGATAAACCGCTATCGTAATTACTACTACCGCTATTATCACTATTACTATCCTCGCTATTATTATTACTACCACTATCGCTATTATTACCCTCCTCGCTGCCCTATAACTCTAATTACTTCTAAATTAATATTAATATCTTCTACTATGCCTTATATCGCTCCTATGCATCTACCTTTATTAATCCCTAAAATAGCTTTATTATTATAATATATACCTCTTTATACTTAATCTTAAATAACTTAGCTATACCGAGATAATACTAGCTTACAGCGATATATATACTATCTAATATACGCTTAAATACCTCCTATATTCGCTATAATACTAGCTTATTATCGCTAATTAGCTATAATACTACCTATAACTAATCGCGCTTAATACCCTCTAAATAACACACTTAACCATATTAATATAACTACCTCTCAGCCTCCTATTTATTACTAGCATCCTAAACCCTTATCTTAGCCTCACTCTTAAATACCTCCTTATCCTCCTAGTAAATATAATTAAAAAACTTAATAATATCCTCTAATTTATCCTCCTCTACTATTCTTTACTTTTATTACTCCCCTATTACTAGCCAGCTAACCTTAAACTAATACCAGCTATACCCCTAATTATAAACCTATTAACTATATACTCTATGCCTCTATAGCATAGGCAATTAATTACATTACACTTAGTACTAGATATTATTGCCCCTCTTCCAATTATTAACCTACTTATACTAATCGCGGTAATACTCCTATATCTACTAGATCTCTCGCATTATATATAGGCATTTATTATAACCTAATATATTATACTAAGGTAGCTTAATATATAAGTTTAGGCTAATAATTAGTAGCAGTGATATCTACCCTTATAACTTATCTTAGTCTTTAGTAATACCTTAGATCATAGTAATTATCTACTTAATCTATTATATATCCTTCTAGCTAATATTTCTATATTTAGTTTTTAAATAATTAAAAACCTCGCTAATAATAAACCTATATATATACTTATTATAAAAAACAAATAAATACTTAGGTAAATATATAAATAACTTAATGTTAAGTAGCTAGTTAGCCTCGCTCTCCTACTAGCCTCTTATAGTAACTTAAATTAGCATTATAACCTCTATCTCGCATTAACTAATATTATATAATAATAATATTAATAGCTTTATATATATTAGTATTATAAGTATAAATATATTAGTCCTTAGTTTATAAATAAATAAATTATTATTTATTTAATATAAATATATTTATTATTAATATTAAACTTACTTTTACTAATTACTATAGTATTAAACTCTATATAATACTTTACTCTCTATTATCTACTCTATAGCTATATATAACCTAACTAATTACTTATTATAAATTATATCTTAATTAATTACTTATTTTTTTATAATAGCTCTTAGCTAAATAGCTTTCTATTATATATCTCTTAGTTATATCCCTCTTTTATATATCTCTTAATTAAATACTACTTTATATAATATCTCTTAATTATATACCCCCTTAATAACATATTATCTATAAAAACCCTTTACCCCTCTCTTATCTTCCTTTCTTTTTTTTCTCCCCTCTATTATTCTCTTGCCTATAATTACTTAGCCTAACCATAATTAACTATATCTATTATTTATACTCTATATTATAACTATTACTTCTCCTCTTCTTAACCCTTAAATCACTAACTAAGTATTTCTTCTAATATCCCACTTAGCTACTTACGCTAATTATCCCTAGAACTATTAACTACTATGCCTCTATTACTTCCTATTAGCCCCCTTATACTAATCGCTATTTTTAGCAATAGCATTCTCTCCTTATACCTAGCTATTACCTTCCTTACCTTCTATAACTTTATCTATATCTATATCGGCTTTATGCCTACCCTCAGGTCCTTTAATATTACCCTCCTCCTTTACTATGCCTACTAAATATAACTTATTAGCCGCTATTATTATAGCCATATCCTAACTACTAAATATAACTCTATACTCGCTATCACGCCTATCTTCTCTAAAATATTATCTTACCTCTTTTATCCTAAAATATATCATAGGTTCCCGCAATATATAATAATAACCTAATACTCTAAATCGCCGCAGCCCTTATCTATTACTACTTTAGCCTATATAATAACTATAATAAAATAGCATAAGCGTCTACTATTTAATAGGTATATAAACTCCTACTTCTAATAGTTATTAGGCTTATTTTATTATCTAATAGGCTTTTTTTCCCTACTAATATATAAGCCCTTATTTAAATACAGCTTAATTACCTACCCCACCCCTAATACTATATATACTCTATAAATAACCTTATAGGCTCTAATTAATAGGCTTTCCCTCCCTACGGGTTAATAGGCTTTTACTTCAGACCTTAATACTATCCCTATATTAATAGGGTTCTATTTTCAACGGGATATTAATAGTCACCTATAATGGCCGGGCTCCTACCTATAGGCCTACCTTAATAGGCTACTTCTATAGCTCTCGCCTTGCTAACGCGCTAGCCCTATAATATTTATATTATAATAGCGGTTATGCCACTTGATCTAATGCCCATAATAACCCTAACCCTAAAACCTATCCTTAGGTATAATTATTCGATCAAACTATCTAATATATAGCCCACCTATATAACCTAATTATATTATATATAACTACTCTCTTTTAACTATATTAAAAAATATAACTAAACTTTAACCAAGGCGCAATAATATAATTAATACTAAAATCAATTAAAACTTATAATACTATCTACTATAATTATTATCTTTTAATATATATTATAATAAGCTATTTTACTACCTAAAATATCTTTAACTTTGCCCTCTTAGTTTCTCTATAACTCTGCCCCCTAAGAATTTTTAGCGCTATTTTTATTTATGTAGTATTTTTAATAACTTTGCCCCTCTGGGTCATCGCTAAATTATTAGTAGGTTATTAGGTTAATCTACTTTATATAATTTATCCTTAACTTCTAATTTTAATCCTTAATAAAATATTTTAATAAGGGATTTATTATTAAATTTAGTCTTTAAGGCTAGTTATCTAAATAAGGCTATATATATAGCGCATAACTTAGTCTAGCTAAGAATAAATAATTATATAACTACTTAATATTTTTTATTAATAAGTTTAAATATATCCTTTAAGGTAGCTTTAAAGTTATCTTAATCTAAGAAGATATTAATAATATCTTAGTCTTAGTTAACTTCTTTATAGGATAAGAAGTCCCTAGTAATAGGTTCTATCTAAGCGGCTATAGTTCCTTCTATAAGTTAGCCCGCAAATAAGGCCCTAGCTTTAGTACTTATAAGTTTAATTAGAAAAAGCTTAAAGTACCTTTTATATTAAGTTAAAAATAAAATAATATCCCTTATATCTCTATTAAAAGGTATTAACTTAGGCGATTTAATTACTTCTCTAATATCCCTTATAGGCATAGGGTTAACTATAAGTAGTAGTAGTAGTAATATAGCCTATTACTATTATATTTACCCCCTAAGTTAATTAATTATAGCGCGGAGCTAATAGATCTTAGTAATTATCTCTATAATACTAGGGGGTATATTTTATATAAGTAATTAGCTCTAATTAGTACTTAGAGTACTAAGGGTATTATTATTAGATATATTTATAATAATATAATATTACTTAAGGTAATACTAGGTAATCTACTAAATAAGAGCTATTAATATATAATAATTATATATTTCCTAAGGGATAAACTAATTATATTAGGTTTATATTAGCAGGGGATTAAATAATAGACTCTAGGGCAAAGGGTATAAGTTACGTCTAGTAATATACTTAAAAGGTATTAAATATAACTAAGTTATATTAATAGCTAAGGTAGCTATTATATAAGAAAGTGCAATAAGTATATTTTATATACTTAGGCTTCTTAGAGTAAAGCTAATCGCGAGTAAGCGTAATATTATTCTAAGACTAATATAATCTAGGAATAATATTAGTCCTTAGTATATTAGTCTAGTTATAATTAGTAGTTTAGAACTCGGGATTTATAGGGAATATGTAATATAACCGCGAGGGTTATAATATAAGTAGCGAGATATCTAGTATTTACCTTAGATAAATATTATTATTAATATTAATATCTAGGCTTAATAGCTACTACTAAGAGTTATTTTACCTATTATATTAATACTCTTAATCTTATAGCTATGTCTTATTATATTAGCTTATATTAATATTCTTAGATTTATTTATTTATTTAAGGAACCTCTATTTTTATTTTTTATTATTATTATTATTATTATTATTATTATTATTATGCCTATTTATATTAGCTTTATTATTAATAATATCTTAATAATTTATATTAATTTACCTTAGATTAAGGCTAAGTAATATTTAAGAAGTAATATTATTTACTTTTTTTAATATAAATAAGCTATTATTATTTTTTACTTTAATAATTAATTAATTATATAGCTTATTAAGCTTATCTTTTTATTTCTTTCTTTTAATTTATTTTTATTTTTATTATATTATTAGTAAACTATTATTTTTATTATTATTATTATTATTATTAGACTTATTAGACTTATTATTTAAACTATTAAGATAGGCTAGCCTAATAATTATTTCTTTTTTAAGGTTTATTATGCCTTTATTAACTTTTATATTAATATTAGCGCTATAATTATATATATAAAAGGTAGGCTAATAATTAATCTAAAAAGGGTTATCTTTTATAAAAAACCTTTTAAGAAACTCTATCTAGCTATTTATAACTAATATCTAAAATATAACTTACTTATTAAAGGTAATTATTTATATCTCTTTACCTCTAAGGGCCTATCTTAGCTTAATATTTTTATTAAGGAGCTTATCTTAAAGAAAGATATTTTTAATATATAATATAAATAATAAAGTATAGCCTTATATAAAGGTAATCCTTATATATATTATATTATATTATTAGCGGGGGTTATTAGTCTTAGTAGCTCTCTAGCTTAGATATATAATAATAAACTAAGCTTCTTAAGTAGCGCTAATAATAATATAAAACATATAATTACTTAGGTTAAAATTAATATCTTATATATATTTTATAATATATAGGGTACTTTAATAATAAAAAGATATTATAATATTATTAAAGAAATAGCTAAATTAATAAATTAGCTAATATAATAGATTAATAATATTAATAAAATTAAGCTAAAATATAAGGTAATAATTATTATTTTTATTTATTACTTTTAATTTTATCTTTTTACTCTTATAATCTAATATAACTTAGCGCTAAAAGAGGTTAAGAATATATATCTTATTAAAGGCTTTATTATTTATCTTATTAATAAGCTTATTAATTAATATAATATATTAATTAGGATATCTTAGATAATTTAAAAAAACTAATAATATATTTTAGCTTAAATTTCTAGGTAAAGAAAAGCATAGAAAGAGAAAAAATAAGATTAAAATAAGTTATTATTTCTATATACTCTTTAAATAATACTATGCTATACTATATATCTAGGAATTACTAGCGCGATAATTTACCCTCTAGCTTCTTTAAAACTAATTTATAGCATTTTCTATATTAATTATATTCCCTTAGATACTTATAGGCTTCTTAAGATAATATTTATTAGCTAAGAATAGAGATATAAGCTTTTATGTCTTTTTTTAGTCCTTATTATTATTAATATTAAAATTATTAAAATAAATATTAAATTTAATCTCTTTTAAAAGCCCTAAATATAATATAATAGGCTTCTTAGTATTTATTATAATAATTATATTAATTAATAAAAGGTAACCTTAATACTTATAGGATATTAATTAGTAATAAAAAAGGATATAAATTAATATAAAAGGTAAAGAAAAAATAATAATACTAAGAAATATATATTACTTATTTCTATTAAGAATATTTTATTATTATTACTTATAAAACTACTTACTAATTTATAGGATTTAGCTATTATATAAATTAATATAGCTAGATATAAGATATATTGCTTTGCCTTATGCTATTATAGTTATAACTAAAGCTCTTTATTAAAGGGACTATATCTTTAGTAAGGTTTAAACCTAGTAAGGGGAGTAGCTATTATACCTATTATTAGCTTATTAGCTTTACCCTAAGTATATCTATAAATAACCTAGGCTAATATACCTAGGGTTAGGTATTTAAGCGTATATATAGCTAATATTAAAACCTAAAATATATAGCACTATCTTATATATTTTTTTTAAATTATTATATAAAATAATATTAAATCCCTTATAATGCCCTTATATAAAGAGTTAAGGTAAAACCTATAAGAAATAAAATAGCTTACTTATTATAGATATTATAAAACTTTATAAGCTTATTATAATTTAAAATAATAAAAATATTTTACCCCTAGTTTAATTCTTTTTAGCCTATTTATATTTTTTTCTTTATATTTTTAACCTTTATTAATATTTAATTAGCTATTAGTTTTAAGAACTTTAAAAATTAAGAATATATAAGTAGTTATAATAATAATAATTTTAGCCTAACTTAGCTATATTAATAACTTCTTATAAGTTAAAAATAATATATTTAATTAAAAAATATAGCTTTATTATTATTATTATAATTACTATTACTTATTATTTATTTATTATTATATTATTATTAATAATTTATTAAATTAAGTTATATATCTTTTAGTATAAAGTATAGCTTATTTATTATTTTTAATTATTACCTTATTTACCTTATAAAAGGATTAATACTTATTTTTAGATATTATTATAGGATTATTTATCTAGGATAATCTCTTTTGTAGCTATAAGCTAAGGGCTTATTCCTAGTAATACTAATATTATTATCTCGCCCTAGTTATCTAAGATTAGCTAGGGCTTAGCCGCCTATTTAGTAATATTATCTTAATTACTAGTAATTAATAAACCTAGCTATTCTTAATATCTCCTTTTAGTAGTTTTTATAATAAATAGCTAACTTTAGCTATAATATAAGACTTCTAAGGAGGTAACTAATAACTATAATCTGTGGTATTCCTTATATATATTTTATCTTAGTAGTAGGGGCTTCTTAGTACTATCTCCTAGGCTAGAGGCAATAAGGATATTATATTCATAGTAAATAATAGTAATAAAGGTAGCTACTATTAAGGATATCTTAATAGCTAGTATTATTACTGCCGCGGCTATTATTATTATATTTGGAGTAATAGGTCTTTTTTTATAGCTATTATATACCTGCTATTATACTATGCCTTATTTATTATATTAATTAGAATAAACCCCTATAAAGATAAGGGCTATTTAATATAATAGCTTAATAATATAATACCCTATTATTAATAAAATATTTTATTTAAGATATAGCTAATATACTTATTTAATAAAAGCAAAAATAATAAGTATTATTATTATTATTACTAATTATTATATTTAGAAATTATAATAATAAATATTATTCTTATTAAGATCCTTTTATACCCCTAATATATTACTTAGATTACTTAGAGTACTTTGCCTAACTAAAGATATCTTTTATTAGATTTATTACTTTTTATTACTTTATAGTATTAATTAAAAGCCTATATAAAGATAATATAATTAATATAAGTATTAAATTTACTTAAGGTATATATACCTCTTAATATAAAATTCTTTTTTACCTTAGGAATATTTCTTAGCTAATTATAAATAGCTTATATAATAGCTAAAGCTAGTAATTTATAGTATATCTTAATTTATAGCTAATAAATTATATTATTTATATTAATATATTTAGGAATTAAATCTTTTTATATTAAATAAAATATAAAATTAATAATATATTAAATAATATAAAATAAGCTTATTTAGAGATTATTAATATTAAAGTATTTTATATATTACTTATAATATTCTTTTAGTATTAAGTTAAAATAATATTTTATTAAGGAATCTCTAAACTTAGTTATATAGCTATAAATATAATTAAGGACTTACCTTTCTAAGGTCTATAAATATAAGTTAAGCTAAGATATAATATTATTAGCATTATTAATATTATTATTTTCTTTAAGCTAAGCCTATTAATTATTTTTATAAATAATTACCTTAAGACTTTTAATTATAAGTATTAAGTCTTTTTATTATAAAGGCTTATTATTCTTATAAAAATTAATAATATTAATAAGTTAAGTATTAATTTAGCGCACTATATAGTTTATAACTTATATTATAACCTTACTTTTTTTTTTTTTAATTTATAATAAAGGCTATATATCTAGAAAATAAAAAGTAAAATTTTATTAAAGATAATAATAAAGATTATTATAGGCTTTCTTATTAAGTAAGATTAAAAACCTAGTTTATTATATTACTTTTATATTTAGTTTATTAATAAAAAAAACTAATAAAATAGAGTTATTATTATTATTATTATTATTTTCCTTAAGATAAAAGACCTAATATATATTTATAGTATTATAAGTATTATTTTTAAGACTATAAGCTAATATAATTTAATTTAAAATCTTAATAGACTTAGAAGTAAAAATAAAAAATACCCTTAAAGTTTTAAGTATTTAATAAAATATATTAAATTAATATTACTTATATAAGATTATAATATTACTTAAGTTAACTATATATTATTCTAAGTAAGACTTAATCTAAAATTATTTAAGGTAAAAGAAATAAATAAATAAATAATAGGTTTATTATAAATATTAAGAGTAAGTTATTTATATTATTTAATTTATACCTTATAATCTAATATTATTTTAAAATATTAAATATAATTCTCCCTAGAGAGGTTTAATATTAGTAGGTAATATAAGGTCTCTATTATTTACTTCTTTATAATATAATAAGATAACTAATAAGAAAGTAAACTTTACTTATTAGGCATAAGATATCTAATATCTTTTTCTTAATACCTTTCTTATTAATATTTCTCTTAGTAGAAAATAAAATAAGATCTTAATTATAAGTAGAAATAAGCTATAATTAGATCTAATTATATATATTAAGTAAAGTAAAATTATAATAATTAATATAAAGCTTAATATTAAGTTTAATTAATAAAGTATTTATATATAAAGATAAGTATTATTTATTATATATATATATATATATATATATATATAAATAATATATTAGGTAAATAAGATCTATAAATTAAAGGTAATTAAGAGGGATTATATTTTTATTATAAAATTTATAAATTTATTATATATTACTTAAATTAAAATTTATTTATTTTATATAATCTTTTAGAGCCTTAATATAATACTAGCTAGCTATAAGCTTAGGTTTCTAATTATAATTAAAGTTAGCTTAGTTTTTAAATAATAATATATATTAATATTAATCTTAAGTAATACTCTAGTTAATATCTAAGATAATATTAATTATTTTTTAAATAATAATAATATTATAAAAGACTTAGATATAGTATTACTTAGCTTAATATATAAGGTTATTATTTTAAAAAGAGTAATAAAGATAAGTAATATAATTATAATTAAGGGGCTTATTATTACTATAAGACTAAGTAGAATAAAAGAAATAAATAAGTAATTTAATAATAATAAAGTAATAAGGCTTTACTTATTTCCTTAGGGAATTAACCTTAGTAAAAAAAAATAAAAGAGACTTTAATAACTTAGTAGGCTTAGATAATAATAATAAGGTATTATTAATAATAAGAAATAAAAAAAGAAAAGTAAATAAATAAGGTTTATAAAAAAGGTAAATAAAGGTAATTTTTAGCTATTTAGAGGGCTAAGGATTAAGGCTAGATTTAAGAGGTAAATAATAATTAATTTTAATTATTTTTATAATAATAATTAATAATATTAATAATAATATAATACTAATTAATAGAGGATTATTAGGATTTATTATTTATTATTATTTTATTTAATATAAGATATAAAATTATAAAAAGGTAAGAAATAATAAGTAAGAAAAGATAAGGGCTTAGGTTATTATATTAAATAAGAGGGTTAAGGTATAAGGGGTAAGAAAAGTAACTAATTAAAAGAAAGAAAGATAAAAATAAGAGATAAGAGACTTCTAGGCTATTAGTTAAGAACTAGATATTATTAAGAAGTAGCTAAAGGAATATAAATAGGAGTTAGGGAGAATAAATAAGAAAAGTAAAAGAAAAATAGAGGCTTAGAGGTTTAGAGAGGGGAGGGGGCGCATAGATACCTAAACCTAAGTTTAGGTAGGTTAAGTATATAAAAATAATAAGTTTACTTATAGGGTTCTAAAATATTAGGGGTTTATATTATAGATAGCCTAAAGATGTATAACTTTTAACCCTAACTAGGACCTATTCGGGGTATTTTTTAATTATAATCTAAGGGTTAAATTAATATCTTAAGAATAAAGTATATTCTAACTATTATATTAATTAAAATAACTTAATTAAATACTTTTTTATTTTCGTATTAACTTTTAAGCTCTTATAATAATAAAAACCTAATTTTTTAAAAAACCTAGGGTTAATAAGGTATAAAACCTAGGGTTTATAAGTAAGCTATTAGTGCTATGCTAAATACCTATATAAAAAAACCTTAGGTTAGCTAACCCCTAATTATAATATATAGTAGGTTTTTATTATTATTTTAAAGCCTCTTAGTTTTTTTTACTTATTATGCCTTATTAAGCTTAAATTAAGTAAGGGTTTTTTTTTTAATTTCTTTTATTTTTTTAATAATTTTATATTAACTTTTAATTACTATTATAAGGCTTTTAATATACTTATATAAAACTTAGATTTTTTTATTATTATTTTTATCTAAATTAGATATTTAAATAATATCTTTTTTTTAATTTTTTAATAAGAAGTCCTAAGGCTATATTCCCTTAGGGGATTCTTTAGTAATACCTTTAATAAGTATATTATTAAAATTTTATTATTACTTAGTATAATAAAATATATAATTAAATAAGAGCTTTTAATATATAATAATTAAGGTTCTTAATATAATAAATTATAACCTAATTTAGTTTATATTAGTAATTATACTAAGGCATAATATACTAAGTATAAAGTAGTGAATTATATCTTATAATATTAAGAAGTATTCTTAAATAATTAAGTTATATTAAAAGCTAAGGTAATAAGAGTATCTATCTAAGGGATATTATATAGTTTTTTATAAGTAGTATCTAGGGAGTATCTTATAATGCCTATTATAAGATAGTATTATATTCTTACTTGCCCAGAGTAAGAAAGTAGGTCCCGCTCACTCATACTAAGTAAGCGGACTATATTAATCTATGCCATGTAGCGATATGCATTCAATCGCGGCATAGGCCGCGACAGTAAGGCATAAGCGTCTTAAAGGAAGATAAATACTATATAGTAAGAAATCATAGTAAGGTAATAAGGGGAGGAATTATTAACTTTGCCGCAATAATTAGGAATAATCGCTGCGGTATCTTACCTTAGCTAAGAGGTAATATAAAAGGTTCTAATAATAGGTATGTTTCTTACCCTGTATACCCTATTAGTATTAAGTCGTTATAGGTAGGCTGGCCTGCCTTATATAGATTGCTTAGAGCTAACTAAGTAAATAACTACCTATTATCTATTTGCCCTTAAGGGAAAAACTTACTGCTATATTATAAATATTAGTTATAACTAAGCTTATTATCTTGCCTTATATAATATAAAAACCTATAAGTTACTTATTTATTAGTAGTAGCTAAGGTAAATAAAACTAATAAGGTATAGTATTTTTTTAACTAATATTACTAGAAATACAAAGACCTATTACTACTTAGTAGCTAAACCTATAGTAATACTAAAATCATTATATACTTTGCTATCTAAACTATGCGTTACTTTAGTTAAGTTAAGGTAGCTTACTAGAGGCGCGTAATTAGCTATGCTGTGTTTAAGGGGGGGCCTAAGCGGTGGTCGGTAATTAAACAACCTTCTTTATATTACTTAAGACGTGCATCCTAATAAGATACTAGATCTAGGAGGGGAGATCATTCCGTCGTTATTATAGCGTGATAGCTCTTAGTATTATAGATTACCCTCTATAGAACGAAGTAATAAGGCCAGCCAGCAAGTAGGGCTTAGACTATAATAATATATCCGCGGTTACTAAATATAACTTATACTCTTTGCCTTAGAGTTTATAACTTAATTCTCTACTAATATAAACCTAATATAACTAGTTTATCCCTTAGGAGATTTTATAACTATTATATATTAGCTGCCTTATAGTTTGCTAATATAATAAAATTCTCTTATAAAAAAAACTATTAGTAGCTTAATTAATAGTTTTTATAAATAATAAGAATATAAGTATTAAATTTAATAAGGGCTAAAAAATATAATATATATTAATGCGTTTTATATTTTAAGTTTGTTAATTTTATTAGCGCTTCATAAGAAATGTAATATATTTCTAGAGGGGGAATTATAAGGCAGAAATGCTAGATAGTGATTGGTTAGAAAGGGGAAATGCAATGCGTTTCTAGCATATATTCTTAAGTAAGGTAACTCGGGTACTTAGAAGCAGACTGGCACTGGCTATTTAGCTTCGTACACTTATTACCTCCTATCTAGTGGCTCTTAATCTGGTTCGAATGTGCTATAAATGCGGCAGATTTGATCGCGGTGAGGTAGCACATTCAGTTCGCTAATGCTCGCATGGTACCTGTCATGGTTATATTGCTCACGGCATAGAAACGTAAAGAGATGTACATGGTTAATTAAATATAGCAGAAACCTATCAAGACTATCGCTAACCCTTTCTTATTTAACTGATGTTGCGGGCAAGTTCTTGCACGGCTTTTTAAGGTGGAAAGTGTTAGTCTTGGTGTTCCGAATCCTGTTCGCCCGCCACAGCGTCTCTATGGTGCTGAGCGCAGGCATTCCCTTTGAACTGTAAAGCGCAAGTCAACGTCAGTAAGTAGCATTGTAGGGCGTATCGTGGGCTGGGCAGGCAAAGACTCACCGTCTGTTATCATGAAGCCAGTCCCAGCTCTTGCGGGTGCGTACAACAATGGAGTCGAGAGCCGCGCGGTTGTACTTGTCCCACTCGTCAACTAGAGTAACATCTGGATCATTCTGGCCCTTGGGATAGAACTTGTCAAACTCGTCTAGATGGACTCGCATGGCGTTGTAAGTATCGCACCACATGCCCCAAACATCGTCGTGGTTCATGTAGTTGAAAAGTAAACCTATAGAGCGCATATGGGTCAGTCGTCGAATCACTACATGGCCGATGATTAGCTAGGTCTCACCAATCTCCTTGACGAGCTGTAATTGCTCATCCGAACTCATTTTCTGATATTTCTTGTCCTGGTACAGCTTTGTCTGACCGAAGAGCTGCTGTCGTTAGGTCCTTTGGCCAGTATATCGGCTGAAGAGCATCACTTACATTCTGTTTCTTGTTGTTGAGTCGTCCGATCATAATTGTCAGTCTGTCCTTGTGGACTATGTTGCCAAGTTCCGTATGGAGCAACTGGGCGAGCGAAACAGCTTTGCCCCTGATCAACGGATCTTCCCACGGGAAGGCCGTGCCATCCGGCTTAAGAATCCAATCTTTCACCCACCCACAACCGACCTTGCCTGAGGTTGTTCCAGGATCTGGGTCTTGCCTAGGGACCTTTCCCTCGACCAGCCATGTGGTGAAGAACTCGCCAAGAAGTTGGCCTTCGTACACATGCTCAGCTGTAGCAGAAACATGCCAAGTTAGCCTCAGAGGTTTCAGAAATAGGTACCCAAAGAGCATGTGTGAGAAGGGTGGTGCGACTAAACTTACTCTCATAAGGTGTCCGTCTGGTAATGCCATTACCAACATGAAGTACGTCGGCTGTGGCCAGTTTCCCGATTGACCAGTCTGCACAGTCTGCAGATGCATTGCCCCAGTACCGAGAAATGCTGTCGTATTTCCCATTGTCGGCTCCATCCCATTGTTTGGTCGCGCTAGCTGGGAAAGCTGGATATCGGTATTCGACCGATGATTGAACCGAGTCCTTGCAAATGGACACGGGCTTGTAGGATAACCTGATGGTTGCTGGGGCTCGCGAATAAAGAAGGTTGGGCGTGGTTTCCTCGTCGACCTCATCTTCTGCGCGCTTCACCACGATGTCTCCCGGCCACTCACCCTGATCGTCGCCCGATTGACATTCCTCGCACGGCTCGATGTCGTCACGACGGCCCCATTTGCAATGCATGCAGACACAGCCGCAACATTCTCTAGTTTCCTCCGTATCCAGACAGGTCCCACATTTGCCGTTTTCACAGTCGATATTACCCAGACGCTGATCAAGGTTTTGCTGGACAAACAGGTTGGCACCGTCCATGAGAGCATCATTAGGCCTGAGATGGATGACCCCAAAGCTGTCCTTGGGGTTGTCAATCCCTCGCTTGCTGAGCCCGTGTGAGAAGGCAGCGTTGTCCGAGTTGGCAAAGTTGTTGAGCGCTTCTGGGGCTTGTCTCTTGCCTTTGTCCGTGTCCCAGCAGAGCGGCTCACCGGGTTTGATCTGACAAGGTCAATACCGGCAGTTTGGTGACTAGCAAGCTCCACTTACACTCTCAGTAAAGAAGACGGTCACTCCAGTATCCTTCCATCCCATATTCTTGCTATAGCACACGTTAGTCATGGCTCGCCGAGGGGCTGTCAGAGGGTGAACAAACTATCCGTCGGCGCTTTGGGAAAAGTAACTGCTGTTAAGAGTTAGCTGGTTCCGGGCATTTCCGCCAACCAAGCAGTCTGGGCATATCATTACGCACCTGACCGAGACCTCAGCGCAGGCATGGCCATCGGCCTCCTTGGCAATATCCCAAGTCGTGCTTGTCAGACTGTGAACCATCATCTGGTCATGGCTTAGCAAGTCATATCAAAGGGGGCAGAGAACCTTACGTTGGTTGACGAAGTCGAACGCTCACGTTGACCTTGGACCCTAGGCAGGATGACAAAGTTCAGTTGGACACCAAATGTAAGAGAGTGCCCGACCGTTATCGAGCTACCAGTGTCACCGCCACCACTGTAAAGTACATCATCCTCGTGGGGCTCCATCACCGCCTTCTTGCGATCCTTTCTCGCCACTTCGATATCATGATCATTCATCGTGTCTGGGAAGGTTGCTGAAAACCGTCCCAGATCTGTCGTGACGCGCGAAGTAAGGCGGCCGTTGAAGGTAGCCGCATTGTCGGACCCGACTACAGGACCACCCACGCCCCCGTTAGAAGTAGCCAAGATATACTCGCGAGAGAGATAAGGGTTGATTTCTAAGCTTCCCCACCAGGATCCTGCCCGGACTGTGTGACCACCCATCCACTCGGTGGGAATTGTCTTGTGGACAGGGTTACCTTGCCCAGCTTGATCGATATCAAGCTGACCCATGCCTGCAATACCGAAAGTCAACTTAGTCTGGCCGAGGACCTTGATAAACCCGTTGGCTTGTTTGACGTCGACACTGCTATCACCCCTCCTGGCAGTTGCCTAGATCGGAATGCGGGTCAGCATACGTACATGTTGCCTTTGTCAGGGAGGCAAGCGGGCGGAAAGGGGTCATACAATAACCGAGGCGGCGTAAAACATGCTGGCATCAACTTCACCTTCGACAAAGGCTGCTATACCTTGGCCGTAATCTTCGTCTCCAACAGGACAATCCTCGGCCGCCTGCCAGAAGACAGGCGCGCTCAAGTCCTTCTTTATCCCGAGCGAAGTTCCCGCGTCCCAGACGAACTTGGTGTCGTCTCGAAAGGTGGCCTTCCAGTCGGTGTTGAGGGCCGAAAAGTATCGGGTCTCGAGGTCCCGGGTCTCGACTCCAGGAGAGTCGACAAGGTGATCCCAGTACCCTTTGACATTGGACACATCCATTCGGATGGCAACTTTAGCGTCATCTCTCGTTTCTAGTCGATCAAAGTCGAACGAAAACTCGAAAACGTGAGATGTTGGTGTGCTTCTCTTGGCCAAGTCCTCAGGGATGCTCTGGTCTTTTCATCACAGCTGTTAGTCGCACTATGGCCTCACAAACAAACAGCGGGGACAGAAAACCTACCTTTGGCGAGCTCAAGAGATATTGCTCGAGCAAATGAATTTGGGGCGCACTCGTCAGGCATCTCAACCAAAGTGCCCTCGACGCCACGCTCCCTTATCCTAAAGCAGCCCTCGACGTCTTCACTGGTGCAAACGACCCGAGCCGTTTGAGTCTCGTTGATGGGCTTTTCCAGAACGTTTTCGGGACAGTCGAGAAACACAAAGGGTTCTGGTCGTCCTTCTCTCTTCCTCAACTGAGTAAGACCGTGTGAGTCTCCAACGGCGAGGAGGAAGCCGAACCCCGAGCTCGTCGGGTCGACTGCGCCAGAATTTGACCCAGACCCAAAGGTGATGATCCCATATTCTGGGTCAGAGGTGTTGGCCGGGATGTACTCCTTGGGGAAGATTCTCTTGAGATCGACGAGATCAAAAGAGCTGTGGCTTGAGCGTCTTGGAGGAGTGCCACCAGTAACTGCGCCGAGCGCGGATAGCTTACCATCATCCTGATCGATGGCCCAGACCATCAGACCAGATAACCCCATCTTGTTGGCGTACTCGATCTTGGCCTTGAAGGTGGATTCATCATCATACCTGAGCACGGGGTTAGCCCAGACACGGTCTTGAAAGGATTGAGACAGAGGGACCTACGAAATCCAGCTGTCTCCGTTGTAGACAAGGTATCGCACTGCAGCCTCTTTGTCGTGATACGAGGTGGCACCCGTCTTAGTTAGAATATCTTGAATCTCTGCACATAATAGTCAGTACCCAGTGAGAGTCGAAGCGAGAGAGACTTACCGCGATACGACAAAATACCAGGAGTGCCAGTACACGGGCCCTCGTCGCCGGGACCGCTAAACCCACAGCCTGGCTTCCAGCAAGACGACGATTTGAGCTTGAACGACCGTCCGTAAAAGCCCAAGCCGAGGACGATGTTTTTTGGTTCTACCCCGGTGCGCCAGAACTGGAATGATCAGCGGCGTTTTACTCGAAGCAGCAACCAACGCTCAAGTACTTACCAAGTCAAGAGCCAAGTCAATCTCGGTGAGGTTGCTGTGAGCAAGGACCTGGCTACCGATTGGGTTGTCGCTATCCCAAACTCCGTGCAGGTCATATGACATGAGGTTTATCCAATCAACATATGGCTCCATGCCCTTGGGATCAAAGTGGCGGAGATACCAGTATGATGTTGGAGCGGTGAATGTGACGATGTAGTCTCTCCCACTCGAGGTGATGGCAGACCGCAGCTCCTTGACCAGAGATACATAGTTGGCGCCGTCCTTGTCCGAGCCGCCTCGGTCATCGGCACCAGGGTATTCCCAATCAAAGTCGACGCCATCGTAGCCGAATTCTTCCAAGAAACCCAGCAGGTTCTTGATGAAGACGGCACGGTTGGCTCGAGAGGAGACGAGAGTTGGGAAAACATCTTGCCACGGGCCTGGGTCGCTAAAGGTCCAGCCACCAAGAGCAATGACGACCTTTAGGTCCGGATTCTTGGCCTTCAGGTTGCCGACATCCCTGTACAAGTCGGCAGGGACGCCATCCATGTTTGTGATTTTGAACTCTTTGTCAATGTAGCCGAAAGCGATGTTGAGGTGCGTGAGCATGTAGACAGGGATCTCGCCAAGGGTCATGGTGCCGCAGGGATGGTCTGTGTTCCAGCCCTCCCAATATCCGATGATCCTCTGTTGAGAATCAGACTTGGCAGCCGATGGCTTGGGCTGTTTGCAGTTGGACTGGCAGCCCTTGCCGCAATAGTCGGGTAGGGTACCACAGAAGCCAAACTCGGAACAGCACACGTTCAGTGGACATTCTTGGCCAGGATTCTTGGCATACTTCCCACACTCTGCCTTGGCATCACAATTGGATTGGCAGCCTTTTCCGCAGTATTTGGGCTCGTAACCACACCAGCCGTCAGGTCCACAGCAGGCCTTGTTCGAGCATGGTTTTCCAGGGCCACAAGTGTAGTCACCTTGGCCGGCGGCAGATGCACTTGAGGTTGCCCGAGGACGAAGTTCTGCTGGAACTGGAGGACTCTCTGGAAAAGAGGCCCGGGAGGTACCCAATGATTGGTCACGTCTGGCCAGGAGAGCGTGACGGTGAAGATGTGCGTGAGCGTCCGAATCAAGTGCCCTTACGGAAGGGACAAGGACGAGTAAGGAATATAATAACAAAGACAGAACAAAGACGGGGTTCCACGGTGAGCCAGTCATGGTGGAAAGCAAAAAGGAAGTGAGGACAGCTCGTGGTCCAAAAACCGGTCTTCATGAAGAGAGGGAGCATGGGTAGACGCCATGAAGGATGGCTTCATGGGCGTTCTTAATAGAACAGACAAGTTTCGAGCAACTAGAAGGCATTTGGTACGATTACAGGGTGTCCCATCCCAGAAACGCCAAGTCTACACATGCCGGGCCGTAGCTGAGCGCAGGGGATGGTTCATCGCCACAAGAATGCAACTGCAGATCCACTGGTGCGTGATTTTCCAAGCGCCTACAACCCATTTCCCCCGAGTCTGTTGGTCCGGTCATCAGGGACATTGACGCAAAGAGAAGTGATCAAAGTTCCAGGAGGTATTGATTCATGCCAGGGTGCATGGCCAACCCTGCGCGGCGGCAGATCTCATGGGCCTCGGACTGGCGTTCAAACCCGAAACTCTATCAACTGGAAACATTTTGAAACTTGAATGGGTCTATCCCGGAGATGAAGCCTCGTCTAGTAAAGTTCCGAGCTCAATTCAGGCGGGCTGAGTCGTATGCTCCGGCCAACAAGTTGCGGGCTGAGTTGCAGGCTGTGCTTCGAACAACCAACACAACCAACAGCCAACATCAACTCACATTGGCCCACTATCGGTCCACAACTTTATCTAAGTGATACGAGACCTAACCCATGCAAACCAGCCCTCGCCGGCGCCTAAACCTCCACATTCATTTGTCATTAGCCCCTTGCAGCAATTCAGATTCCAACCCTGTCTGCACCAACCGCGATGCAGTGCATATTGGTAGGTTTCAGAGTGAGCGCTTCCCTTACCAAGGTATGCATCAGCAGTTGGTACTTTTGATGTAGAAAGGTTAACCAAATTAAAGGGTGTTGCGATGTGTGTTCAGGTGTATGATCAGGCAACATCCGCCAACGCTGTTGCGGGATTTCTTCTTGTAACATTGATATTCATACAAGGGCCATTGCCCTGTACCCAACAAGAGTAGATCAGCGTGGAAAGTTCTTCCTCTTTCAGGCCTGCCTGTATTTGATGGGTTCCCCCTCAGCTGGCCTTCTTTCCCAGCTTGTCGCCACTCCTTCATCTGTCATACTCTCAATTTGTTATCGGCTATGCACCGTCAATCCCTTCTCTCATTGCTCGTTGGGCTCGTCTACGCCTCGTTCGCTACTACAGCTCAGGCAAGGGCTACTTCGACAGCGCCATGCAAGCAGTATGAGATTCAAGCCGGCGATTCGTGTCTCAAGATTGCCAGGAACAACAAGATTACATATGCGCAGGTCATGTCATGGAACAGTAAGGTTGATTCCCTCTGCTCGTAAGAACCCTTCCACAACAAGAACTTGTTTGCTGGCATGCATCCTGACTATCCCCAGCAAAGTTGGGACTCTGAAGGGAACCAAGATCTGTGTGAGCAATCCCTTGGGCGACTTTTCCTTTCCCAGCAATACGCAACGTGACACTTCTACCGCAACCACTCCAGCGTAAGTCAAGTACCTATCCAGACATGTCCGAGCGATGCTGACGACATATTGACCGAATGACTCAGGGCTGTGCCATCCAAAATCCCCGATGATACCACTAGGAACTGTGGAAAGTATGCTCTAGTTGAGCAAGGCCAGGACTGTGCCGACCTTTTGGCTGCGTCCAGTATCACTATGAAGGACTTGTAAGCTCAACCAGACAAGGCCACCTGTGCAACTTGCCACTAACCACGCCTGATTCGCCTAGCATTGTTCTCAACCCTCAGGTCTGGGAGAACTGTACCAATCTATGGGTCGACTATTATTACTGCGTCAAGCCCGTCGGAACAGTGACCACATACCCGGGTTACGGCAGAACTACTGTTCAGAGCACGGCTAGCGGATCTTTCACGCAAGTTGAGACTCGCGAGATTCGAAACGCGACGAACCCTCTGGACCGCTACAAGTCCCAAAGAGGCGTTGTTCCTTTGGCGAAAGGAACTCGGCTGGACTGCGCTACGTACGTGATGGGAGACATTGCTGGCATGCACCTCGTTCCGGGTCAATACTGACCTTCTCGATAGCTACTACTGGATCGAGAACATCACAGACAATGACTCGGCCAACTGCTGGGCTTTGGCAGACATATATGGTATCGAACCCGAAGTAAGTTTGATGACGGTACCGCAGAATGTATGAATCAGAGTGGCCCTACTAACGTTGGCTCCAGGAGCTTGTCCTTTGGAATCCATCCCTCGCCGAAGCGAACAAGAACACGGATGATCTGGTTGCCACTGATACAAACACGGCGTCAGCAACTGGCATGATGACCTATACCAACCATTTTGCATATCCATGCACCGTATGTGAAAGCAAGTCCTACTGCCTCGGCCTGTCGTCAGCCACCGCCAGTCAGTTACAGTCTTTTCCCGTCTTTGCAGAGTCATTCCACTGACCAACAAACTTGATGAAACGTGCAGGTGCGGCGAAGGATGAGATAGAAGCCCCTACTCCCCGGGCCGCGGGGGAGATTGCTAATTGCACCTCCTGGTTTCTCATGAAGGCGGGCTGGAAGTGTAGCGACTTGCTGTCGGCATACATAATTGAGCCTGGCGAGTTCTACAAGATGAACCCCAGCGTCGGCGAGAAATGTACGGGTCTCGTCGCTGGCACCTATTACTGCAGATCGACTGTGCCAGGTGGCAGGCTCTATGGCATTGATGGATGGAGCAGCTCTAAGGATGACACGCCGCCTCCCACTGCGGCTTCTTCTTTGCCAGGGACAACAACTCGGCAACCGGCTACAACTCAGCCATCGGCTACTAGTGGTACCAAGACTACAGCTACAGAGGGAGCGACACCGTCTCCTATACAGTCGTGCATGACGGACTCGTGCATCAAGTTCCACAAGGTTTTCAAGGGCGATACATGCTACGGCATCGCCCAGGATGCCAAGATCAAGCTGGAAACCTTTTATTCGTGGAATCCTGCCGTCAAGAGCGACTGCTCTGCTCTTGAGCTTGACACGTATGTCTGTGTCAGTGCATCTTGATGAGCTGACAGGAGATGTGATGAGTTGCTGTGTCTGTCTAACGTTATTTGTAACAACTCTTTCTTTTATCAGTCAAACAAGTTTCAGAATCGGTCTAATCCGCTCCAAGACGTTGTTTGCGTCAGTCCTGTAGCTGAAAGTGCACGGCGATTGAGTCACTCATTTTCAATGATATCGGCTGGGATTCGCCAGTCTGGGAATCAGCGACATCAATTAAGGTTCTGTTGGATCGCGTACGGCACATTCGATCAGAACGATATGAAGCAATACGATGTGAAGCAATACGATGTGAAGCCAAAAGGTGATGATGTTATTCCTTAATCCTCCTCCCAGCCCCCTCTTTTCTCAAGTGGGGGTTTTCTAGTCATCTGACTAAGGCTAGGATATGTGTACCAGAGGTTTATGCAAATTCGGGGCAGATGCCGCTGCACGAGGGGTCGATCCAACAGTTTACCTGATGGGCCCAAGCAGCAGAAGGAATCAAGGTTCGCGGCAGATCAGCATGCGACATTGATCCTTGCGTGTTGGTCTCCACCAAGCCCCTGGCAATCAAATACGCATCCAGAAAACAAGACAGTTTGTTCCACACAAGCATGGGCGCTTAACATGACATGGCTTGCATGGCTGGACGGTACACAGTCTCTTACTGACTCCACACTGTGATCCTCCAACCTCTCCTCTTCCCTTTATTATCCCTCATCACGCCGCCATCAATCACTCAAGCAAGCATCTCCCACTCCTCTCCTGCCATCACATACTTGCCATCATCATCCATCATGACGGAAGCCAACAGCCCGGCCCCGGCTCTGGCTCCGGCTCCATTTCTCCGCCTGCCCAACGAGTTGGTTGGCTCCATCTGCCATCTGCTGCCAAACAGTACCATCAAAAATCTCCGCCTCACCTGCCGCTTTCTTGCCGACAAATCTCAGTTGCGTCTGCGCCGTGTCTTCATCTCCCCTAGTCTGCACGACCTTGATGCTCTTCGCGGCATTGCGGACCACGACAAGTTTCGACACGGTGTAGAGGAGATCATCTGGGATGATGCCACTTTCAAATCCATCCAAAGCCACGAAGAGGAGTATCCTTACGATTGGATCTCGAGCACAGAGGAGGAGGACGAAGAAGAAGATGACGATGAAGAACCGGTGCCCGGGTGGTTCGCCCGGCTTTGCAAATTCAGCATCACCCGTCTCAAAGCACGCATGAACGGCGCCAAACGGCCCGATACTATTATAAGACAAGAAGAGCTAGACAATGCTATGTCTTTATGGGAATCATTCAAGCACTATCAGGTCCTTGTGCAACAACAACAAGACATACTGCAGACACGTGCTGACGAGGATGCCTTCCGGTACGCCCTGCAGCGTTTCCCTCGTCTAAAAAGGGTCACCGTCACACCAGCGGCCCACGGCTTTCTATTTGAGCCTCTATACGAGACACCCATGATTCGAAACTTGCCTTATGGTTTTCTCTACCCTATCCCACGAGGCTGGCCAGCCGCAGATAATAACCTCGATCGAGAGATCGCAGCGCCGTGGGATGGTGATAACGCCAGTGAGGTGGAAAAGGAGCAATGGCATGGGTTTCGCATTGTTATGCGTATCCTCGCAGAAGAGCAACACCACCACGTCTCGGAGTTAGTCTTTGACAACCACAGGATCACGACCGGCATCAACCACTTTGCTTTTCATCCACCAAGTGAAGAGTATCATAGCCTCTGCACCATCCTTAAGCGCCCTGGGTTCCGGCGTCTCGACCTTTCCCTACTTATAGGATACCTGACAGACGCGGAGTCTGAGGATTGGGACACATATCGCAACCAAGATTTATACAAGGCCCTCGCCGGGGCACCCGATTTAGAACATATTAGCCTACAAACCGACTACCAGGAGTATGGCTACCATCTAGGAGGCAACATGGACGAGTTTGTTTCGCTATTCACTATCTTCCCCGTCGACCACTGGACAAGGCTCAGGCATTTTGGGTTATCCCACATGCAGGTGACCCAAGATGATCTTATCTCGTTTCTCGCAAAGCTTCCATCCACATTACGATCAGTTGAACTCAGTTTTCTCTTCTTTCTTCAAGAGCAAGGCAATTACTCGGGCCTCTTAGGCGACATCCGTGATAAACTTTATTGGAGGGACCGGCCTGTCAATGCGAGAGTCAAGATCTGCGTGCGCATCGTCTATAATCAACACCAAGTCGGGCGTTACGTCCGTCTTGACAAGGAGGTGCAAGACTATGTTTACGGATCTGGACCCGCACCCTTTTCGCCCAACGGCTACATCAGTGACGGTACAGGTGTGCAGGAAGATGAGTTTAATCCTCACTGGAAACGACCCAATTTGAAGGCTTCAGTATTGACGAGTCTTGGGTACTGACGAGTGATCTTGGCGAGTGGGGAGCGTTCGTTGCTGAGGCCAGGCATCATCTGTTAGCAGCTATCGGGTTGTAACCATAATAAAAATCCAATTAAGGGGTTAATAAATAGCCTGTTAGCACGCTTTAACCACTTCGATGAGTTAGACGAGTTCTCGTATGCGCGACCTAATAATAAATGGCCTCCTTATGTATTAATATAGGTCTTCAGGTTCAGGTTCTATTCCTACTCGGTTTCAGCCGCCATTCCCCGGCAGCTATGCCCGGTAAGCGGGGTTTAGCCGATAGCCAAAGCGCTCCGAATTTTTATCTATTACGCCCCACTTCGCCAGACGCCAAATAGCATTTAGCTAGCTATCTCTAGACTTCCCACTTTTTTCCTTAAACCTCTATCTATAACAAGCTACTAACCTTTATAAATCGCGGTTATAAGTATTAATATATATATACTTTTAGGCTCTTATAGGGCAAGTTATATACCCCATATATATATCCTCTTACCTATAGTCTCCCTTAGCGCTTAGCTTTATCTAGTTATAGATTAATCCTAAATTACCCTAGGATCTTAGTTTATTTTATAAACTTAACTACCTTTATTACTACTTTGCGCTTATTTAGTAATTATTAGAGATTCTAATATCCTAGAAATTAGCCTAGCTCTTAGTTTTAAAATATAATATACTTCTTATATTAAAGTAAAATATAAGCTATTACTTATTACCCTTTGCTATAGTTATATCTTAGGTTAATAATTCCTAGTATTCTTTATTTAAAGAAGAAATTATTTATCTTAATCTTTTCTATCTAAAGTTAGATATAAATAATACTTTACCTCTTACTAAAGTTTTTATATAGCTATAATACTTTTAGTATTAGCTCTAATATATACCTAAAGGTTACTTAGCCTCTAATTTCTTATTACTATTATATTTATTATTTTTGCTTAATAATTCTTTATAATTATAGTTTTAATATAGATTTTAAGAAATATAATATAGGGGGTTACTATGCCCTTAGTCCTAGTGGACCTCTTTATCGCTATCTTATAGCTTCTTTAGCTGCTTAGTTAGCTGCTTTATTACTATATATCCCCTTATAGGCCGGGATCTATCTAATCTCTATAGTTAAACCTTATATTTATAATTCTTATATTTGCTATATAATATCTTAGAGAAGATATAACCTAGATTTACTTCTAGGCCTCGCTATTAACCTAATAACTACTTAGTTATTTATATATATTAAAACTTTCTTTTTAATATAGCTTTTATCTCTATTCTCTTAGGCAAGCTATAAGGCTAAGGAAATTCCGTATAGTTCGCTAATATAGCTATTAATATTACTTTTATTTATATATATATATAAGGCATCTAGCTTATTACTAGTGCTATATTAATATCTTAATTATGCCTTTTTAATACTCTCCTTAATAAATGTTTTTAGGCCTATTTATTATAATAGGACAACGTATAGGGTAATAGCTTTTATTTTCTCTAGATTAAATCTATATATATATAATCTATAGCAC
>WESZ01000120.1:0-92271 GCA_011033785.1 Fusarium cf. falciforme | reverse complement strand
CCCCCCCCCCCCCCCCCCCCCCCTTGGTAGATCTTTTTTATATCTTATAGGGTAAGGCCCTAGGTTAAGCTACCTAGACTACTAAGGGCTAAGATTATCTTTATTGCCTTAGTTATATTTATTTTATAGACTTATATCTATATAAAAAGAATATTACTTATTTACCTAGTTAATTATAAAAAGACTAGCCTTAGGAGATATATTTTATTATATTTCCTTTCTTTACTTATTTTTTCCTTAACCCTAAAGTTACTTTTCTTTTATTTTAATTAGCTATAGTATAAAATAGTAGTTTAGGGCTAGTAATTTAGCCCCCTTACTTATATCTAAGACCTACCCCCGCGTATATCCCTATATAGCTATTTATCTATGCCCCTAGCCCTAAAATAGTAGTTTAGCCCAAACTACTACTAGCCTCCCAGTTAGAGAAGTTATTATAGCCCTAGTAGCTAGAAGCCCTAGTAAGTGCCCGATGGAGCCTAATCTAAGCCTTATAGCCCTTCTAGTTAGAGAGGGAGGCCTAGGAATACCCTTATATAAAGACCTAGCCTATAAGCTCTTCTAGGCAGCCTAACAGGCCTCGCAACCTATGCTAGACCTTATCTAGAAGCCCCTAGCCCCATAGCCTACCCTAGACCCAGGCTAGCCTAGGCTAGGAAAAATAGTATAATAAGTGCTAAGGGAAGTAAATAAGGCTAGGCTAGTAGGCTTCCTAGAGGACCTTCCTGCTAGCTATAGGTATGCTAGGCTAGAAAATACTAGTTATCTTAGCTATAAGTAGCTAAGAGTCTTACCTACTTAAAAAGCCCCATCTTTTATAAACTCTAAGATTACTAAAGCCCTTTAAAGCTGGCTTTTTTACCTAATTAAGCTAATTAGCCTATATTATAGCTCTTATAGAGCTATAGCTACCCTAGGCTATTAGGATACCTATAAGGGCGCTAATAAAAAGTGGTTTATAAGGTATAATGCTATAATTAGAGCTTTTTTTAAAGCCCTAAGTAGCTAGCCTACCCTAGAGGTTAAGAAAGAGCTCCTAGTCTACTTAGAAGGTAGCCTAAGGGCTAACTTTATAGTTACCCTAGGAAATAGCTACTATTACTATAATATCTAAATTATTATTATTTTAAAGGATTCTACTAAGAAAGACCTTTATAGTACCTTAAGAGAGGCTATAAAGGAAAAACGCAGAAAATATAAGTCTCTTAGGGCTTTCTTTTAGCCTCTTATCCTCTCCGCAGGTAGCCTTATAGACCTAGAAACCACTAAGACCTATTAAAAGCTCTAAGACCTTATTAGCCCCTTTGTGGCTAACTAGCTAGACTCCTCTATAAGCCTTGCCCTTATAAGGACTAGGGCTACCTCTATGGCTTTTATAGCCTAAGATACCCCTAGTAACCTAGCTAGGTCTATTTAGAATACCTCTAGAAGGTCTTCCTAAGGCTATTACCTTTCTTTCTTTACCTCTTATCTCTTATTTCTTATTTCTTATTTTTTATCTCTTATCTCTTATTTCTTATCTCTTATTTCTTATCTCTTATTTCTTATCTCTTATTTCTTATCTCTTATATCTCTTATACTTCTTCCCTAGCTATATTTCTTTTCTAATTATATCTCCTTTTCTTAGTTTTATTTCTCTCTCTTAGTTATATCTCTTTCTTATATTCCTTTCTTATATCTCTTTCTTAGTTATATCTCTTTTTTATATCTCTTATATCTTTATTTCTTAGAAAAATCTCCTCTCTTTACCTTATAAGCTATATCTTTAGCTAGAAGAAACCTCCCTAGTAGACTAGCTTAGATAGTAAATACTAACCCCAACCATAACCCTAGGGTAGCCAGGTTCTGGAGTGGCAGGCAGATTCCCTTATAGATAATATTAAGGCTATCCCATATCAGGGAGCTAAGAGAGGCAAAGTTAGCCTTAGTAGTAATTCTATAGCTATAAAGCCAGAAAATAAACTATATTAGTATAGCTTTTAATCCTAGTATATTACTAAGTATAAACTATAATTTATAATACTTAATAAGCTAGAGGATACTAGGGATAGCTTTTTATATAGCTACTATGCTTAAATTATTAATTACCTTTTAGTTAATTTCCTTATATCTAATTAGATAGGCCTCCCTAAGGAGAAAAAATTATAAAACTATAATAATTATAAAGAGCTATAATATAAATATACTAAAGCTATATTATATATTATTAGGGGTAATACTAAGGATAATAAGAAAAGAGATTATAATAAAATTATATTTAGTATTTTTAATATAATAATAAAGTAAAGATATAAAGAACCTAAGAGTTATTTCTTTAAGCGAATTAAATATCTTAATAATTAATTAATTAAATAAATCCCCTTAGGATTATTTCTAATAATCCTTTATCTTATTAGAGATATCTATTAAGCTAATATATACTTTTATTTATTTATTATTAACCTTAAATAATAGCTATATAGTTACGTTATTAAGCTTAAGGTAATATAAAGTATATAATAAAAGCTACTTAATTACCTAGGTATATATAAAAATTATAAAAAATTTCTTTATTTATTATAAAAAAATATTTATTTTAATATAACAATCATGTATATTCCCAAGGGATAAACTAGTCGTGCTGGGTTTATATTAGTAAATAGAGTAATCGCGCCGTGCTTAAATAATAGGGTATTACATCTAGTAATATACTTAAGGGTATTAAGTATAACCAAGTTATATTAATAGCTAAGGTAGCTTCTATATAAGAAAATACAATAAGCGTATTCTATATACTTTATGCAGTAAGGCGGATTATAATGGATTATAACTTATAGGGCTTAAGCTATTATAATCTTACTTACTAGATCAAAGGGGATTATAGCCTACAGGGTATAATCTGTCTTAATCCTTTCCTAGTTAGTGTGATAATATGGGTCCTTCTAGTTATATAGCCTAGAGGTTTCTTAGGCCATGATATAATATCTCCTCTCTATTAGTCTTATCCTTAAGGCCATATCTATGACCTTAGTTATTTCGCGTATATATACTAATCTTCGACCTATAAAAATCTTTTATTAATATATCTAGTTATCCTCCCCTTTCTAAGAAGTGATTAGCTACTATTAAACTAGGCAATATTATTAACCATTTTAGATTTAAGATTATACCTTGCTTATTTTATTATTCCTATAGCCTTTATTATATAGCCTTGCCCGAGAAATCGGATCACTACGGAGAATATACTCATTATAGCCTTTTATGTGATATATTAGCGAATATCTCTAGTACTTATTTATATATTCCTACTTACGGGGTTTTCTATTACTAATAACTTTCTAAGTAAATCATATCTACTAGGAGTCTAATTATCTAGATTCCAAAGAAGAGCATACTAAAGAGGACTTTTTACGTCTATAGCGGGAGGCATAGGAAGCTTAAGCGAGGGTAAATAAGGTTTTGGCTTATTTAACCCGACTTTATTGCTAGAAACATTAGTTGCGTATTAAGGGTGTTAAGATAGCCGTCCGGGGACTTTATTCCTTGGATAAACTAGAGGCGACTAAGAAGGCAAAGTCAGAGGCCATAATTGCCGCATAGTCTGCGGGTGCTATGGATACTATTAACTAGAGTGCTATTAGCCTTAAGTTTATTTCCCCTTCTAATATTATTAGTAGAAGTCCTTTAGAAGGTATTATATACTAGTAAGGTATTCTAGGGGTTCCTATGTGTTTTTAGAGTTAAGGTAATCCTTCTATTTAATAAAGTATATTATTTTGCTATTAATTTTATTTATATTGAGAATAGCTTCTATAATATACTCCTCCGGTCCATCAACTTCGGTTTCTAATTCTTTTTTAGTTTTAACTTAAATAGTATTTTCTATTGATTTAAGTAATAAAATATAAATAATTAGATAAAGCTTAACTTTTAGTAATAAGTCTAATTTATAGTTATTTTCTAAGATTTTTTATTTAATTTTATAAGGTCTAATATATTTATAGTTGAGTTTTTTATTTTATTATTTGGTTTTAATGTTTTTTATTGCGAAGTAGACTATATCTCCCTCTAAGAAGACTAATCCCTTAATTCTTTTTTTATTAGTATAATTTATTATCTTATTTTTAATAAACTTGAGTTTTATTTTTATTTCTTTGTATAGGTTTTATAGCTAGTCGCTGGTAAGGATTACTTTAGGGTTAATAGTTATATCCCTAGTTTATTAGTAGGCATCTAGGGTAAATCTAAAATTAGCATAGGCTAGTATAATCTTTGTGCTTTCGTTTATAGCTATATTATAGGCTAGCTGTGCAGCGGGTAGCTTCTTAACCTAGTTGGTTTACTTATAATTAATATAGTATCGAAGGTATTATTCTAGTGTTTAGTTTATGCGCTTAGTCTATCTATCTATCTCTTTATAGTATACTATAGAAAGCTTATAGTTAATCCCTAGGTATCCTATAAGGCTTTGCTAGAATTTTAAAGCGAATAATAGTCCTTAATCCGTGATAATTTTAAGTAGTATATTATATATCTTTGCGACGTAAAAGTAAAAAAGGTAAGTAAATTCTTCGGCTATTATTAATTCTCTATAGGGTATAAAATAAGAAAATTTTATGAGTCTATCTATAATAATAAGAATATTATTATAAAAGTTTCTAANCGACGTAAAAGTAAAAAAGGTAAGTAAATTCTTCGGCTATTATTAATTCTCTATAGGGTATAAAATAAGAAAATTTTATGAGTCTATCTATAATAATAAGAATATTATTATAAAAGTTTCTAATAGCTAATTCTTCTAATAAGGGTAGTTTTATAATAAAGTCTATAGTAATTAAGTCCTATGGCTATTATGCAATAGGGAGTGGTTATAACTTCCCGTATAGTTTATAGCGTTATGCCTTAGTTTTTATATAGAGATCGCATTATTTAATAATTATTGTAATAGTTTTCTTTATATTAGGAAAAGTAAATATTATTTTAACTCGTTCTAGGGTTTTATTAATCCCTTAGTATCTATATAGCTAGTAATTATATATTTTATATACTAGGTTATATTATAGTTTATTTAGTACTTATTGCTTATTTATTTTTTTATTATCTAAGAGTTATATATTATATTCTTAGATTTTCCTTAGGAGTAGATTACCTTATTTTACTATATATATCGCTATGTTAATTTAGTATAGTATCCCTATAACTCTGCTTTATTTATAGATTAGTAATTTCCCTTGTTTTTAGATATATTAGTAGATATCGCAGTTCTAAGTCTATCTATAGCATTCTTCTAGGAAGTCTCCCTAGAAGTATTTATTAATATATCTTATTAGTCTTTCTAGGTATTTATGGTTTATATTATAGAATTATTTAATAATTCGTCTTTTATATTTTTCTTCTAAGAGGTAGGTTTATTCTTTAGCTACTTATCTAGCTACTTTATGATATTTCTCGCATTAGAATATTCTTCCTTATACCTTATATAGNTAGGTATTTATGGTTTATATTATAGAATTATTTAATAATTCGTCTTTTATATTTTTCTTCTAAGAGGTAGGTTTATTCTTTAGCTACTTATCTAGCTACTTTATGATATTTCTCGCATTAGAATATTCTTCCTTATACCTTATATAGGAGTTTATAATTATTATAGTATTATTGCATAGCTTGGGTTATTTCTTCTAGGTTTCTATAGCGTGTGACTTAGTGGCAATAGTAGTTAAAGATAATTTAGAATATTTTATTAGGGATAGAAAGTTTCCCTTTGTAGGTCTATAATCTATCTTTTCTTTATTAATATCCTCGCGCATAGTCAATAAAGTCTATAACCCATTATCTATATTTCTTAATAAGTATAAGGTACTCTAATAAGGGTATTAACTTCTGTATTTATCTAATAAATTTCTATTTAAGGTATCCTTCTAGCGTAAAGTATAAAAGTTATTCCTTAGCTTTGATCTTTCTAGTATCTAGGTCGGGTCATCAGCTAATAGTATTTACTCTATTATTCTCTATTCCTTTAATATAGATAATAATATAGTCAAACTCTAAAAGGTATTTAGTATATTATAGTTATTATCCGCTAAGTTCTTGGGTTTTTGTGAAGTAAGTAATATTCTTATAATCCGTATATACCTTAATTTAGTGCTTACTTCTAAGGAGGTAGTATCAGAACTCCTTAAAAGTATTAATAATTGCGAGGAATTTTTTGTTATAAATAGGGTAATTAAGTTCTACTCTATATAGCTTATAGGAATAGAATGTAATTAGGTATAGGAGTCCTTTGTCGTCTCGTTATCTGATTTAGGCGCCTAGTATAAAATCCGAGGCATCTATCTCGAGTTTAATTTATTAAAATAGGTCGAATATTTTAAGCACTAATTCGCTTAAGATAAGTTCCTTAATTACATAGAAAGCTTCCTATGCCTTATCCTTAAATATAAATATCTTATCTTTCTTTATAAGATTAATTAATAATGCCGCGATCTTCCTAAATTATTTAAGAAATTTATAGTAGTAATTAGTAAAGCTAAGGAAGGCTTATACTTCCTTAATATTAATAGGTTCCTTTTAGTCCTTAATTACTAAGACCTTTTTAAGGTTTATATATATCTTATTATAAGAGATAATATATCTAAGAAATTCTACCTCTAAGGTATAGAACTTGCTTTTCTTGGGTTCTACTAGTAAGTTAATATCTTATAGTATTTATAGTACCTTATAGATATATTCTATATATTCTTCTTCTATTTTAAAGAAGATTAAGATATTATCTAGGTAGTATATAATAAATATATCTAGATATTCTCATAGCATATTATTAATCATTTATTAGAATACCATAGGTGCATTTATAAGCCCAAAAGACATAATAAGGTACTCAAATAGTCCATACTTAGTATAAAAAGCGGTTTTTTATTTATATCCTTTTTTAATCTAAATGAGATTATAAGCTCCTTTAAGGTCAAATACTATAAAACACTTTATTCTAAAAAGTCAATCCTTTAATTAATTAATAAGAGGCAGCGATATATAATCCTTAACTATAATAGCATTAAGCATTCTAAAGTTAATATAAAGGCAGAGCTTTCTATTTTTTTTCGGGACAAATATAATAAGGTATCTAATAGATAATTTGCTTTCCTTAATATATCCTTTCTATAGTATTTCTTTAATATATTCCTTTAATACTAGTAGTTATACCGCATTAAGTAAATAGAGTTTACTAAAGCTGGGCTATTTCTTATTAATAAATTCGATTTCTAGGTCATAGTATATATATTTAGGTAAACCTATTTTAAGTTCTTCTGCAAAGAGTTTTTTATAAATGCGGTATTATAATAAAATATTCTTAAGTTATTTTTCCTCTAATATCTTCTTAACTTACTTAAGGTTTTCTTCTAACTAATAGAACTATTATATAATATATATGATTATTCTTTATTGCTATTATTTCTATCTATTATGGTATTTATATTATATCCCTTTAGGTAAAGAGGTATTCTATATTTACCTCTGCCTAATTTCCCTAGTGTCTTTAGTAAAAGTTTAAGATCTTATATTATTTTCTAAGTTATTATTTATTATAGAGGGTATTTCCTTANCTAACTAATAGAACTATTATATAATATATATGATTATTCTTTATTGCTATTATTTCTATCTATTATGGTATTTATATTATATCCCTTTAGGTAAAGAGGTATTCTATATTTACCTCTGCCTAATTTCCCTAGTGTCTTTAGTAAAAGTTTAAGATCTTATATTATTTTCTAAGTTATTATTTATTATAGAGGGTATTTCCTTATTAAAAGAGAGCACTTAGCTAGTCCTCTAATTAAAATATAAGTTAAATTAGCATAACTATAGGTACCTAAGTACTAGGTTATAGCCTTCTATAAGTATAATATTAAATAAGATTCCTTAATTCTTTCCTTTAATAAAAACTTTAAGGTAATTAATCTCGCTATCTATAACTCTATTATTATAATTAAATTATTTCCCTTCGAGGTTAATCATTATATAGGGTTTCGCCTTATACCTCTATAGCAGCTTAAGCCTATTTACTATCCTCAGGTTAAAAAGATCCTACTTAGCTCTACTATCTACCAAAGCGCGTAGCTATTCTCCCTTGACTTATACTAATATTTTAAAATATCTTAGGTTAGTACCTCCTTTTATAGTGCATAGGGCCCTTCGTGGTATTATTAGCTATTCTTCCGCCTATAGCCCTTTTATAGATAGGTTTCCTAGTTTTTTAATAATATATAGCTAGTATAATTATGCTTATAGTCCTCGTTATTACATATTTCGTAGTCATATGTATCGTCCTAGCTATATAGTTAGTCTTAGTATTATTATTCTTATTCCCATCCTAGGTTTTCTTTGTTATCTAACTAGGTCACTAGTTACTAGTCTTCTGGTTCTTCTTATTCTTCCTAGCTAACTTATTTCTACTAGTCCTTGACCTTATAGATTATTTATTTATACTTCTAGATAGCTCTATATAGTTCTTCTTAGTACCTGGCATATATAACGCTAATAATATTATACTAATAGAATACCTAGTAGCCTTCTATTTTATACTATATATAAGGGTTATTATTTAGCTAAGCTAGTAGGGCGATAAAGAAATAGTCTTACTCCTATTTCTCCTCTTAATATTCTTCGCACTAATAGTATTAATAAGACATCTATAAGATACTAGGATATTCCTTATGCATAGGGTATATCTACATATTATCTTATAGGTTAAATAATACCTCTCGGTATCGCGGGTTTTTAGCTAGTTCCCTATAGTAGGCTCTAATATAGATTTCTTATTCGTATGCGGTATCCATGTATTCTCGTGCTATCTAGATATATCTTTCCTATAGGCTATTCTAGTATTAATTGCCATTCTTATCATATAACTATAGGTAGTTTTCTTCTATCTATAGCTCTTCGTCGCTCTTCTAGCGCTTCTACCATTAAGAGCATTCCTTATATAATTCCTTCTATAATTTCCTAGCATTACGTTTAAACTTGGTTTAATTAATATTACTGCTATTCATTTTGGCGATCTAATTATTATATAGTAGGTTACCTTGTCGATCTATCTTTTATTATTCGTAGATCTCATTGTACTCCTGGGATGCCTTAACTTAGTATTAGGGGCATAGTGTATGGTTATATTATATGGGATTATTCTATCTATAGTCCCTTTAGTAGACTATAGCGGGTATTAAAACTTGTTCTTTTTTTTTATATCTTATAATCTACTTCTTATAGGGGAAGCCTTCTATAGTGGCTTCCTGGAAGTTAGCTTATTTAGTTATCATTAGGGGTACTTATTATTTCTGCCCTGTTAGTGCTATTTCTTCCTTTTATTTGAGTTTCTTAGTTACCGCAATAGTAACCCTTCTGCTATTCATTATATCTAGCATAGGGTTTTCTTACTTTATTAGTTCTAGGAGTAGTTGCTATTGGGTATCTTTGCCTATCCTTAGTGGCTTAGCAGTGCGTCCTACCTAGCTATAGGTTACTCCCTTATTACTTAGTTCTTAGTCTAGTTCTAATTATTTGGAATCATTCTTATTTTCTCTTGCCGGCATATTATAACCGCTTCGTGACATGGCGACGAGTTTAGTTATTTGAATCGCAGTTTAGGGTTCCTTGTCTTCCTATTAGACTTATTATACTATGTTTATATGTTTCTTACCTTCTAGGAGGAATTGCTATTAGTTTAGTTAGTAGCGTCCCTCCTTAATGTCTCGCTATTTCTTATAATAAACCTTCTTAATATAATTTATTTTATAGTAATATTAGCATTTGAGGCTATAGTAGTCTCATTTGCCCTTCTATATTACTCCGAGTATTATAGGGCTAGCTTTAGTGCTATAAGAGGTATTATTACTTCTTTTCTTACCTTAATTAGTATTAAACTATGGGTTATTAGCCTTATTACTACTAAACTTAGGAGTTTAGAGCTTCTTCTATGCAAATTATTATTTATTAATCTTAACTACCTTATTGATATACTTAATAAAGTTATTAGGATATTCCTCCTTATAGAGTTCTACTTATACTTCTTTCTTAAGTTTATTAAAAAAGAAAGATATTAGGGGTTCTTAATTCTAATTAAGCTTCGAGGCGAGTTAGAGGTACTTTATTTTATACTCTAAGGTAAATTAAGTTTATTAGAGTGCCTTAATTTCTCTTTTAGCTTATACCTTTTCGTTAATAATTCTAAATGCTTATTAAAATACTACCTTAAAGGCTTTATAGTTCAAATAGAAATAATAAGTATAAGGCAAATACTAGTTAGCTAGGACCATAAGGTATTCCCTTATAATAGGTTTAAACTAAGCGGCAATGTGGCCCTTAAGTCTTCCTATAGCGTATTAGACCTTATTAGATTCTAAGGCGAATTATATTAGATAGTATATTATAAATGCCCTTAGTTACGTAAGGAATATAGGTAACTTATAGGTAGTTTTATTAAATGGTTCCGGGGGGTTTAGCTTTAGGATTTCTCCTATATCCCTTCTATTCATAGCGGTAGCTATTATATTATTAATATTCTAAATATTATCTAGGTATATTATATTTTAGGCACGCTAGGTTTCGCCTATTCTCTTAATAAGCTCGCGTAGTCTATCTATTTCGGTGCTCATAGCGGTAATCTAGGCTTAGAGTTACTCATTTTCTTTGTCATCTAAGCTATCTACGTCATCTATATCTTTATCGGTTAAGGCAGCCTAGGTAGGCGCAGTAGGTAAGTTATTAATAGGTAGGACCTACTAGTAGTTATTTACGGGAGTAGCCTAGGTAGCTATTACGTTTAATATTATTTAAGGTAATGCAAGTAATCTACTAAATAAGAGCTATTAATGTATAATAATTATATATATTCCTAAGGGATAAACTAGTCGTGCTAGGTTTATATTAGCAGATAGAGTAATCGCGCTATACTTAAACAATAAGGTGTTATATCTAGTAATATACTTAAGGGTATTAAGTATAACTAAGTTATATTAATAGCTAAGGTAGCTTCTATATAAGAAAGTGCAATAAGTATATTCTATATACTTTGTGCGGTGAGGCGGATCATAATAGATCATAACTTATAGGGCTTAAGCCGTCATGATCCTACTTGCTGGATCAAAGGGGATCATGGCCTACAGGGCGTGATCCATCTTAATCCTTTCTTGGTTAGTGCGATAATATAGGTCCTTCTGGTTACGTAGCCTGGAGGTTTCTTAGGCCATGACATTTAGCTAATAATAATAAGCTTAATTTAAAAATAAAGAAATTAATAATAAAGCTAATTAGTTTAAGGCCTAAAGCTTAAAGGTTAATTAATAAATTCTTAATTTTTATACTTTTAATTAAAAGAATTAACCTTAGACCCTAAGTAAGCCTTTTAAAAATTTATCCCTAGGGACCCTAAAGTAATTATAATTTTTATTAAATAATAGCTCTAAGTATTAATAAAATAAAAGCCCTTTTTTATTAAAAGATATAAAAAATATATTTATAAAATAAAAGTTATTAGGTTTATTTAATTAAATAATAATTAATTATAAGTAGGGTTAAATTAGAAATAAGTATTCTTATATTATTAAAAAAAACCTTATATTTATAATATTAAAGATTTTATTTACTTAGATTATAGGATTAATAAAAAAGTTATATTAAAATAAAAGGTAATTAAGGTAAAAATAAAAATTATGTTAATTAACCTAAGGGAAAAAAAAGAATTTAATATAATATATAGCTAGCTTATATAATAATTATTTATTAATAATTATATTATTTACCTTCTTAATAAAATAATAAGATTTTTATAATAAGATAAATTTTTAATTATTATTACTTAGTTATAAATACCTATTATAATAATAAAAAAAAGCTAAGATAAGAAAATAAAAAAATAATAAAAAGGTAAAAATAATTAATTAATTAATGAATTTAAGATAAATAGGGATTATAAGAATAATAAGGAGCTAAGTAAGAAGTAATATAGGGTATAATTAGAACATTTTTCTTATAAGGCTTTTTAAGAGCTATAAAGATAGGTATTAAAGCCTTATAGGGTGCTATAAGTTAGAGGAAATAGGTGCTAAGTTATTTTAGGCTATTAGGTAATTTCTTATATATATAAAAAGGCCTAAAAGTAGTTGCTTTTAGTTATTATTATTTCCTTTACTAATTAGGTTAAGAAAGAAGAGCTTTAGGCTTTTTTTTCTAGCGTAATTATTATTATTATTAATTAATTAGTTACCTTTATTATTTTCTATAATATTAAGATTTTAAGAAAGTATATAAAATCCCTCTTTAAAAAGTTACTAAAAGAAAGATATATTAGAAAGTTTAATTATATAGTTAGTATGTTGTATTTATCTAATAAAATAACTAATTTATCCCTTGTGAACTTATATAATTATTATATCTTCCTTATTATAATTACCATAAGGGAGCTAATTACTTGCCTTAATAACTAACTTATTATTAATTATATAATTAAGACTTGACTTTCCCCCTCTTACCTTCCCTTTATATATTAAACTACTATAATATATAGATACTTACCTCCCTAAAGGGGAGCGTAGACGGGCCTTCTCTAATGCTATGGTCTAACGCGTTTATACATAAGACCGCAGCGATAGGTAACCCATTGCGGCCAAACTATATATATATTGTCCCCCCTTGGCTACGTGAGGTCACGAATAAAACATGCTTTAAATATAGACGCACTCGATAGGATTAACTACTCCTACAAGCCAAACTCCTCCCGCCTACTCAGGACCCTCTTCTTGACCTCCTCGGGATATCCGCTCTCAAAATCACATGTTACCCAGCCTTGTTTGCCTGTATACTCCTCCGGCAATAGACAATTGGCCACGACCTTTCCACCTGTGAGCTTCGTCCCAGGGCCGTGCGACATGTAGGGCACGAGAGGGTAGGCCGGGACATCTTCAAAATGGAACTCATCCATCGACGGCCTACACCGCGTCGCAAATGCCCAAGTCACGTCATTCATGTCAAAGGGGTTGATGTCATCGCCGACCACCAGCAGACGGTGGATTTGCATGCCGCACTTGTTGCGGAACACCAAGTCGCCCAGCTTAGTGCAAAAGTCCCTCGCGTTAGTACCCAGCTCCGCCAGCCTCCCCCGGTCAACTTGTACGGCTGCCCAAATGACCTGCGTCTCAAACAGAGCAAATACTTGAGTCACGGGTAAGCCGTGGTCTTGTAGCAGCTGACGAATCTCGGCGGAAGCCAGCGTTCCTATCATTGTTTGTGTCTCATCTGGGCCGAGGTTCGCGCGTCCAGGCACACACACCGGAAGAATTGGGTTCTCACGGTGAGTGATAGCCTTGACGGTATATAGGGGTTGCATTGAGCCCTCGTCCAGGAAGCTGTAACCGTGCATCTCGCCGAAAGGGCCTTCCTTGGCAGTGTCCGTAATGGAAATCGTACCCTCCAGCACGATCTCGCTATTCGCGGGGACATACATATCGTTGGTTTCGCACTTGACGAGCTCCAAAGGAGTACCACAGAGCGCGCCAACGTACTCAGCCTCCGATACGCCAGCTGGCAGCGGCATGCTGGCTGCCATAGTAGCAATGGGCGGCGCACCTAGGGCTATAGCATAGGGTACGTCTTGGCCAGTTTTTCTCCATTCCTCGAAGATTCGAGCAATATGCTGTGGCTTCATGATGAGACCAACCATGCGAGTCTTGTCATATACCATAGCTCGTGCGATGGACCAATTTGTCCACGGCTCCGTGGGATGGGGTACAATGTTGATTCCCAGGGTTTGGATGTAATTACCTCCATCGGCCTGGTTCAGGAGAGGAGCTGGCAACTTGGTAAGGTCGACGTCTTCGCCCATAATGATTTTGTCCTTGCAGGGTCCGGTTGATACGTGTACTGGAGGAAGAGGCTTTTCACCCTTGGCTGAGAGCATCTTGTCGATTACATCCTTCACACCAGCTTCGCTCGGAAGAGCAAGGTGGCGTGCAAGTCGTCGATATGGGAGCTTAGGATCGCTGGAAAGACCTGCCGGTGCGCCAAGTATGCGGAATAGCCCATCCTTGGCCCCTTTAACGTTGTTGAATAATGGTGCCTTTGTGCGCTGTTCGTATGCGAGACGGATGGTGGCCGCAACCTCGAGTCTTGGATCAACTTCAGCGCTTATGTCGGCTAGATCATTGTCCTCGCGCAGTGTGTCAACGAACGCTCGGAAATCAAGATGTGGCGGAACCGACATAGCCCTGGACAGGGGGCGGATTGCGCCGCGACGTGACAGACTTCTGGGTGAAAGACTGGAGATCAAGGCAGGTCGAAACATTCTTCTCATGGCTTCACCTGATCATCTGTGCGTCTCTCTCTGGGTTTCTTCTCGCCTTATGAGTGCCGAAAGCGTCTGCGATCCCAAACTCAGCATGGACGAAACCTTCACGGCCGACTCGGGCCGACTCGAGGCATTTGGGTACAGTCAGGTTTATTAAGCACGTTGCTAAGCACTACTGCAGCACCCTTGTCAAAACGGAGCAAACCATATCAAAATTAGCGATTTATCAAAGGTCTCATTCTAAATCTATCTATTCTCGCCTGAAATGCCGCGAAGAGGGCTGATGTCGTTGAAATTCCGCACAATCTTCTTGCCCCTTCTTCAGTTTGCAATGGATGCTGTTAGGCTGACTTCAACCATGAATCCTCCTCTTCAAATTGTAGGGCGCTAGGTTCTCAAATATGTCTTCAACGTGTGGAATTTCACAGAACATTGTCTCAAAGTCTGGTAGTCAAAGGAGACTTGAGCAACATAGACTTGAGAACCCGCCACGAGATTTGCCAAGAGACCGAAACTAGGACAAATCTGTATTATGCAGGCTTCGTATAATGGAACTTTTGAATGCGTCGGTAGACTCGCTGAAAGTTGAAATCCGCACGAACTTAGCCAATGGGGAAGCCCCGATCTTGCTAGCAAGCTGTGATTGCGAGACAGGAAACAAGTGATGTACTCTGTAAGCATTGTGTAACCCCTTCTGCAGTGCTTTGTCACGCAATCTCTCGTTATGCACAGTATTAGCACATTGATAGCTAGCAATTGTTGAGCGGACAAGCGCGGTAAAGTCTCTACATCGGACATGAGGCGTACCCTTGCTTAATCATATGGGAGCTCTGAATTGGTAGTTGCGTGATTAATGCCTGCCACATGACGGGAACGGTTTGTAGGCCAATTTCCTAAGCTTCTCGGGCGGTAAAATTGAACCAGGGCACGGTAGGGGCATAAGCAAAGGCCTTGTTGCCTGTGGCGATCGGCTAGCTCCAGAAACCGTGGTACCGCCGACATCAAGTTCATTCCTCGTTGAGCCTGGCCCTTGACAAATACTAATAGCCTTACTTCAAAAAGAACTTAAAGAACCCATGCCCACTTCCATGATCACATGGGCATCTTAATACGGTCAGACTTCTATACTCGAAAATGCAGAGCTTATTTGTTCACTCGAGACAGCTGTTCCTACGACACTCCACCAAATGCCGGTTAATCTCTAACCGAACCGTTCAAATCCGTCCTCGGTGTGTCTCACACGGGCCCAATGGCCGCCCGCATCGCATCATCGTTGCCGTTACAGGAGCAACTGGTGCACCCTTGGCAGTGTCTCTCTTACAGCGCCTACGCGAGCTACGAGTGGAGACGCATCTGATCATGTCAAAATGGGGCGGCGCGACACTGAAGTACGAACTGGATGCTCCGAATAACACGCCTCAGTATCTGGAATCACTTGCCTGTGCCACATATTCGCCACTAGATGTGTCGGCCTCCATTTCGTCCGGCTCTTTCCGTACGGACGGCATGATTATAGTACCTTGCAGCATGAAGACCCTCGCAGGGATACGCATGGGCTACGATAACGATTTGATTGTCCGAGCGGCAAGTGTGACGCTCAAGGAGAGGCGTAGACTTGTGCTTGTCGCTAGAGAGACGCCCCTAAGCAGCATACATTTGGAAAACATGCTGGAGGTGACAAAGGCAAGCGCCGTGGTGTTTCCGCCCGTGATGGCGTTCTACACGCGGCCAAAGTCAATTCAAGACATGGTTGACCAAAGTGTTATGAGGATGATTGATCTGTTGGACTTGAATCTGGTTGGTGGGGACAACGACGAGGGCGTCCGCTGGGCAGGGTTTGACTGGGTAGCGAAAGGAAAACCCAAGGCAGAGTGATGACACTCATTACAGAATGGTATAAGGATCATCAATGGCACAACAAACGATCAAGTTGGTGGCAGTATACGTCGTGACAACGTTTCCTCAGTTGGCTTCGAGCTTTGAAGACTCTCCGCAAGGAAAGTAGACTAAAACTCGCGGATCCAGAGGGTACAATTGACCGATAACTCTGGGGTGGCAAAAAATACAGCTGTATGGGTATTAATGTACACGACTTTGGGGAAGAAAAGGTGGTTTTCTAGCTCTGACGGCTTACATCAGTCTTGATAAGCTATCATTAAGTGGATGCAAGCGAAATCATCGCATCTCCAATCCAATTAAACGCATGCTGGTGCGCATCAGTAAAGGGAATGCACCGTTGTAAGGAGCCTTCCATCACGTACGCGGCCAAAACGACGTTTTGTGAAGAGTAAGAGGGATATATACTTTACAGCAAGAGGGCTGCATAAAGATCCTTACAAAAACATGTCCCTATCCTGAAATAATATACGTTCTTTTTCTTAGTAGCTTGTAACTAGGGCTAAGAAGTCATCGACGTGTTTGAAAACTTTGAATCCAGCAATACCAAGGGAGTTTCAGTAGTAATATTTCTACTTCAACTAAGATTGCAGGAACTGGAGCAGATCTTGATTGACTTCATCGACATTAATATTGTGAATTGCGTGAGAGCCACCAGGGTAAACTTTGAGCTTTCCTTGGGGCAGAAGCTTCGCAGACTTCGTCCCTGCAGCCTGAATGGGAACAATCTGATCATCGTCGCCATGAAGGACGAGAACAGGAATCTCAATCTTTTTGAGATCTTCTGTGAAGTCGGTTTCGGAGAAGTCCTTGATGCAGTCGTACGTTGTTTTGAAATTAGAGTTCATTCCCTGCCGCCACCAGCTCCAAATCAGACCCTCGCTTTTATTTGCACCAGGACGGTTGAAGCCAAAGAATGGTCCACTTGCGACATCCAAGAAGAACTGTGCGCGGTCTTTGTACATGGCTTGCCGGAAGGAGTCAAAGATGGAAATATCGATTCCTTCCGCATTTGCTGATGACTTGACCATTAAGGGTGGGACGGCGCCGATAAGCACAGCCTTCTTGACGCGGCTCGTGCCATGCTTGCTGAGGAAATGTGTGACTTCACCGCCACCATGGGAGTGGCCGACCATCATCGCATTTTTAACGTTGAGGTGTTCAAACAATTCCTGCAGATCATCGACAAAGGTATGCATGTTGTTGCCCTCCCAAGTCTGAGTTGAGCGACCATGACCACGGCGGTCGTGCGCAATGACACGATAGCCCTGGTCGGCAAGGAAGATCATCTGGCTTTCCCAGTTATCGCTGCTCAATGGCCAGCCATGAGAGAAGGTAACGATCTGACCCTGTGGGTTACCCCAATCTTGGTAGAAGAGCTCGGCTCCATCCCGAAGCTTGAGGTGCGGCATGACTGTCGAATAACTTGATAAAAGTGAGAACGTAGGCTCCACAGAAGTAGGACGAGCATGTGTAGATGGTAAATAGTCATCGCCCGAAGTGCGAGAGTATCTTGACTTTAAGTATTCTTCATCATGGCGCCTAACGAGCCTGATTGCAGGTTTGTGTAAGCATTATGTCATGCATGACAAAGGTAAGTCAAGCAGCACCAAGATGAATAGCCGTATCGGTTGAAATACAGCAGGATGATGGCCAGATTAAATTTAGCCTGAACTAACTCGGTCCTATTTTTACTGTGGCAGATCCTCAAGTTTCCATCACTCTATATCAATAATTCCGGAGGCGATTAGTTATGCTTTGACCTAGCAAAGTACATATTCTCATTCCGCCGCTTTCTGACTCTGTTGGTTTTAGGTTCTGACTGGAGCTTACGTTTGGGTGAAAGGTAGTCAGAAAAATCTAAGACCACATAAAAACAAAGCAACTATTCTAGTAACCTCATCCTCAATGAAAGATGTACAGGTGGAGTTCGAGGCAAGGGTAGTTTGTGTGGAGGAGAATGCTGACACAACATCATGTCAGCTCCAGGGACCAATAGATGGGACAGGCCTGGATACCTAAGTTTTGGCTCCTCAACGGCAGCCGGTATTAGTCAGCAAAAACGACATCACTATGACTGATACATCGGGGTCAGTCACCCCTTGATCCAGCAGCTTGGCGCCAAAAACGGACAAGGCCAGACTGCTGCCACTAGCAGATACAGTTAGCTCAAAGGGTACTAAGGGTTTGTGTCAAACCGGCCCTGGTCCACCGGGGCTGCAGCGTGTTACTCGTTTGCTAGGCCATCTGCAGCTTGCCCCAAGAAGGCATACCGCGTATCTGAACCCTTGTCATTAGACTTGCATAACGCTACTACAAGCTGCTCAGGCTCTAGCGAGATGCCAGTAAGTCATTGTGTCAAGTATAGTTGACAGTAAACTCCTCTGGGTAAAGTTGGGCTCTTTGCCAAACTGCCCTTGACTAAAATCCCTAGGACTCTGGAGAACTTTGAGTGTAGGGAAGGGTCAATTGAAACGCTCCAGTTCTGGGTTGATAACGATGTGAAATCTTGCGTAAGTCAATTCCATACCAAAATTCTCGGTAAGCATTCCACAAGTAATTACTAAACGTGGAGACAAAGTGAGAAATACGTGCCGTATTGCTTAGTCACAGGCGCCAACTCCCGCAAAGCTGAAGACGTTACGATGCTTGCATCACGATACGACTAACGCTGATAGCACCAGTAGTCAATGTCATGCATGCATTAAAGCCCAATAATAAGGTGATTGATTAGGGTGTGATCTATTTGGTTTCCTATAGGTGAACAGTCATACATCTAAGTTAATGCAACATGGCATCAGGCCAGATCCACACGGGAATATGGCGGTTGGATAATACTATTTTATGTGAGGCAGAAAGGCTAACCTTGGAAAGAGAAAAGACGTTAGGGCCAAGACGAATTGATGGTTCCCCATCATGATGATTCGATATAAACATCCTATTGGCCGAGTGATCTTTTTTTTTACCACTACCACGGAATAAGACCATTAATTTCATTTCATTCACACTTCACGCTTTTCCCCTGTCTACGTTCATAAAGATACCACATCTTCAATAATCATTGGGCCATTAGTGCCAAAATTTCTCTCTCAACGAGCGCCGAATACACTCGCCTGCGAGCTACTGAGTAAGTCTTGAGAGTAAGTCTTTCTGATGGTAGTGTAGCCTTGGTAGTGGTTAAGTATCATGATGTTTGCAAGGTTGCTACCGACAAGAGGTTATTCAAGGGAATGATTACACTCGAGTGTTACTTATATCTCTAGGAACGAACCAACCTGGTTTCCCTGAGTTGAGCGTAGGATCGCATTCCAACTTAAGGGGCTGTCCTATAGCCCTTTTCATAAGGATGTGGGAGTTGTCAAGCTCCCAGAGGTTTGGTAGATATAAATGTGGCGTGGCGAACAGGACTGCGAAAATGCAGGGTAAGTCTCGGTAACGGCCACCTACTCTGTTATATCGAGTAGATTAAATCAATGGCTGCTACTAGAGCGCTTGACATACCAGAGTATCTGGAACGTTCCTTACGCCGGAGGCGATTTGTTGGTGAATTATCTGCCGAAAATGCATCGTGTAGTACCGCTTAGTTGGAGCCCTTCTCCGCATCCCACCAACAATCATCCGAAAACAACCTCAGAGACTTTCCTTTCCGAATTATCACTGAGAAGGCACTCGTGCACCCCAAAAACGGAACTGCAGTCATAATTAACTAGATTCATCACACTACGACAGTGTACTAGGGTACGAGGTAAGAAATTCCAAAGCCGAGGGCGTGAGGGTGTTGTGAATGATAAAGACGGTATTGGTCACTATCGAGTATCACTAATATTCTTCAAGCAACTAATAATATATAGCAAAGCAAGTGTCCCGGTAGCCACGGAGCCGAGAGCAAGAATATCAAGTCCAATCACTCAGCCCCCCAGTAGATATTGTTGAGGGCCGCCACCCCAGAAGCTAAGATCAACGCATGAAAGAACTGCTGACAATCCTAATCCCTAGAGAGCACAGGTACATAGACTTTTCGAAGGTATGTAAAGATGAAGCACATGGGCGTTCAAGTTTACAACTTAACCTCCAACCACTCCCCTAAGTCAAGACAACCCCTAGCCCTGGCCAACATTTACATATCTTTCGGGTTAGGTTTCTGCATGAGTATGACTTTGTCACAGTTCAGGATGCACAGAGGGTCGAATGCTTGTTTTATCTACGATAGTGTTAGCTTGGGGCTTGGGCTACTAACATGGAAAAGGAGTACCTTTCTCATGGCCGAAACAGTGTCCACACCCAGTTCCTTGGGCAGGTAATCTCTCTTAACCAGGCCGACACCATGTTCTCCCTGGCAGATCAATCTTAGAGCGGGTTCTACTCCAGCGTGTCATCAGAAACTTACTGTAGCTGTTCCCTCCATCTCCAGCGCACGGTCGACGATTCGGTGCACAAAGTCTTCGGCCACCTTTCTCTGTCTCTCATTGTACAAAAGGAAAGTGTGGAAATTGCCGTCGCCCACATGACCAACGATCACACCTTTGAGTCCGCTCTCCTTCAATTCCTCCTGAGCCTTCTCGATCGCCTCCGGTAATCGGGACATGGGAACGGCTACGTCAGTCGTCCAAACGTGGTCGTCCTCATTCTTGGTTGAGGTGAGGCTCCACAAGCTTGATGACGTGCAGACCACAGCTCCTCGCGCTCATCTTCACCTTCCGCAAAGTCGAAGGATAGCGATCCGGACTCATGGGCCAATGTTTGAACCTGCTTGATCTGCTGCTGAACTTCGCTTTCTGTGCCGTTGAACTTAAAGAAAAGAGTCGGCGCTGGCGTCCACTCACGAGAGGTGGCGCCGACCTCATTGATCAAGCGCATGCAATCCTCATTTAGTATCTCAACGGCAGCAACTGGCACGCTATTGCTCACAACGTCTGAAACACAATTGGCCGCGTCGCGTACGCTCTTGAAACTGCACACAGCGACGGACTCATTTTGCGGAAGAATAGTCAGCTTGAGAGTGGCCTCGGTCACAAGCCCGAGTGTACCCTCACTGCCGATGAAAAGGCGAGTCAGATCATAACCAGCCGAGCTCTTGCGCGGACGTTGCCGCGTTTTGACAACAGTACCATCAGCTAGTACAACAGTCAACGAAAGAACCCACTCACTCATAGTACCGTAACGGTAGGCGTTTGTACCGCTGCAGCCTGTGCCAACCATGCCGCCAATCATGGCACCAGGTCCTGGGTCGGGGGCGGGGGGGAAGAGGTTGTCTTGCGCCAGCTGATCATTCAGCTCTTGCCAGCCAACTGCCGGCTGAACGACAACATCTAAGTCCTCCATATGCAGAGCCAAAACCTTATCCATATGCCCGAAATCAATACATATGCCGCCCTTAGTCGGTCCAAAATGACCCTCTAGACTTGTACTGCCGCTATAACCCGTGACGGGGGTCCGGTATTTGTGGCAAATTTTCATGATCTTCGATACCTCCTCACTAGAGGCGGGGTAAATAATGCAGAAAGGTTTATGGGAAGTGTCTCCTGGATGACTCGACCAGTCTGACGTGGAATGCGACGTTAAGTCGCCCAGAGCCGTACTGACGTTTTCTTTACCTACAACCACGATCAAGTCTTGAATAATGGCTTCTTTCTCTCCGGCTTTAGGTCGATACTGGGGCAGTTGAGCTGTATCAAGGGGGCGGTCGAATTCAGCTCAATGATTAGCTTGGAAGAACGTGTCCTTCCCAGCAAGTAGCCGGTTGTGGTCAGGGAAACAGCCGCTATCGAGATTCGAGTTCAGCAACGAATCAATTTCCGAAATTGAGCCTCGTGAGGGCTCTTTGACCTCTCATGGAGGATGTCTTACCCATAGTCAGAGCAACGAGGCTCTTGGTCGAACCAAATCCATAGCTGCGGTCGACGCCTGGCAGGTTTCCAGAAGTGTAGAAGCGCGCGACGTTACCGCCTCGACCTATGATTGACAGCGGTCGCCTACCAAGGGCGAAACCTAGCCTTGAGGGCCGTTCCATAGATCGAAAAGCCATTATACACGTTCAGTGAAGAATTGCGTTGCGAGGAGCTTCCAGAAGACATGCGTGGGGATCGCAGGGACGAGCTGGCAGTAATAGATCGAGACAAGCAAACGAATGTTGAACATCTACTCCGTATCTCATAATCTCCGGAGCCAAAGGGAATCTGATATTCAGGCACGATGTGCATATTGGTAAGCAGGGAACTCATACCCGTGGTTGCTTGTGAGGATTACGGAATAGTACGGCATCCTGACTCAGATCAAGGTATATTCTCATCCCGCAGCCACTGAGCTTAGTAGTGTCCCACTATTTACTCGCTAAGCATTAGGGCTTTCACAGATTTGGAAAGACTACAGGTTTATCATCGGCTCATCGGGGCGCTCACTGATCTAGTTAACGGTCTAGGCTTTTTTAATAATCATGACGAGTATGTTGGAATGGCCTAAGGTGAGGCGTGCGGAGAGGAATCCAGGGGTGAGCCTAAATGCCTCACGGCATTCCGAGCCTCCTTGCTAATTACACCACAATTCCGATGCATCTAGGGGGAAGTTGCAGGACATAGACCCGGGCAGGATTCCCTCGTTAGAAGCCTTCCTCAGGAGCTCAATTCAATCATCTCTCCTGGCCACATCTGTTGTTGCACCCCTCGATCCACCCTCTTCCGAGAGAGTTAGAATATGAAAAAGCCTACTCACGGTAAAGTTGGAGACCTCCGCATTCCTCAAATAGCCGATGCGGGTCAATTACACCATTAAACCTACCCCGGCACTCTATACGAATAGTGCTGACAAGCTATCCAAGTTTAGTAAGAATAGTGATTTTGTATAGCCTAGGCTCCGCAGTGTCCGACTAGCCTAACAAGCGGATGGTGGGGCGTTCCGGGGCTTGGTCCTCTTGGCTTGAAGCTCCACCAAAACCCCCCAATATAACCGCTTTTCCCCCTATTAATAACAGATTCAATACAACTCGTAGCCTCTATTTGCAGGACGGGGTGAAGATATAGCCGGGCCGATGGAGATATGTGTTTGTATAAGCATGGTTTACTGAGGTGGGCCCTGATTTGTGTCAGTAGACGACCAGATCCGGGAAATTCAATAAGAATAACAACCCTTTCTCTCACATAAGTCCCCGATATCGGCTTACGCGGAGAAGTTTTGCTAATTACTTGGTGCTTTGGCATGCAAGCCTACGCCATTTGTTGGCTGGTCCATATACCACGCACCTTGTCTTTCCGCGTTGACGTGCGGTGGGGTTCTACTAGACCACACATGCTGTGCTGGCTCAACCGCCACCTTCTATTGTATGTACGAGGTTTAGTAGCCCGCCAAGTTTTGGTTATAAGTAGTCTACTAAGTGTAGTGGTTGTATTTCTGTTGGCCTCAAGATTGGCGGTGCGCTTGGTGGGTCGGTCGGCATTCTAGCCGATCCATTTCATGCTATGCCTCCGCGATGAAACTGGGGCTTATAGATTTGGAATAGTTAGTATAACCGGGATAAATATTATAATTAATAAAGTAATGTAGCTAATGACCCGCACTATCGCTTTTGCAGTGGTAGTCTGGCAGCGCTTAATTCTGTATCATCGTTCTGATATCTGGGATTTAATGTTGAATCTAAATTCGCTAGTACACAATGGCATAGAACTCAAGCAATAACTCGATAAAGCCATGAGATGGTGGCCCGCTAACCCTCTACAACAGATATGCCTTGAGCGTTAAGCGTCAATTGAGCCCGGTTATAGTCATCGTCCCCGGTTGGTAGTCATCGTTGCACTGAAGATATTTGGGCCGCGGCAAGATCTACTTCACCGCGGGCCTCACACTCTAGCAAATGTCCACCACCTTCCTTGTCTGCTGAAATGAAGTGCATATGATCACCAGCGATACTGATCCCCTGCATGAACGAAGGAGACCTAAAGCCCACAATAGTGCCTTCTATATTGTTGAAGGAATGTGATACCTGTTTCTTTCTGAGCTCAGTAAGACTTTGGCGCGGAACCTGCTGTCCGCTAATGGTTCATACGACGATGGCCTTGAAGTTACTATGTATTTTAAAGGATAAGTAATAATTCCTTGTGCCCGTTATAAGTTCTGAGAGACGTTCCGTAGGATTCGCCTTGCTCTGAATGTGGACCTTGGCCGTGACGGTGGGTTGAAAGTGTGTAATCATGGCAAAGGGGGTAACCGTTTTGCCGAATGTCGTACTGTAGATAGCGAGTACTGAACCATCCGATTTCATCTGATAAACGACATCGTCCAAGATGATTATTTCACCGACCATGTGTCGGAAAGTCCCCAAACCAAAATTTCCATTAGAAATGAGGTCATATACCGGAAGCCCTTGGCAAGCCACGCCATCAATCAAAGCTGAGACAATGGAAAATTGGAAGAGATGGTTTGGTATCATGGTAAGGCAGCTTTCAAGTAAGAACCTGACAAGAATTGGTCTATGGATTGAGCGAAATGATTAACAAACGCTTCCTCTCGAAAGAGCTCTTAAATACTAATCTTAAGTCTCAAGGATAACAGAGGACAATTGCCGAGGTCAGCGTGGATGCGGACCATCACCAAGAAGACCCTACAGGCCCAACCAAAACGTTCCCGACGTCGCGAGGAGTAACCGAGGTTTCTGTATTTGCGGCATGTGTACTCGATACCAAGCGTGTCGAAGCCCATCAGTAGGACTTCCGGAGGATACGAGTATCAGACTTGTACTTCTTTGTCATTTTCGTTACTGTTGGTCACTTTAGTCACCTTCATCAATCCTTCAAGATGAACGCTTAACTGTGGGGCTCCTTTGCTAATTAAGCAGGGATCTAGATTAGGCGGAAAATGTACGGTTTAGTAAGCATCTTATGTAGGCTTATAGAGGCTTTTAGTCACGAACTAATCACTTCGCGCATGACGTACTTGGACATTCTACCCCTTTACGTTGATCTCCCAACCTCGGACTGTCTGGTACCTGGGGCATGTTGTAGAAGCCTGCAGCCAGACGGCTTTGTTATGCCAATCTCTCACATTTCTCGACCACCTCAGTCCATCCCGGCCGTTTGCACGACCGGAATCTAGCTTTTCGAATACCATGGCCGCTGACACCGTGAACACTGCCATAGACTCGCTTCTGGCAGCTGGAGTCAAGTATGTCTTTGGTGTTCCCCGCGCAAAAATCGACTCCATTTTCAACGCCCTCGTCGATCACAAGGAGATCAAAGTTGTGGTTTGCCGTCATGAGCAAAACGCAGCCTTTATTGCCGGAGCTGTTGGCAAAATTACTGGCCGTCCAGGAGTCTGCATTGCGACATCTGGTCCAGGAACTAGCAACTTGGTTACGGGCCTTGTCACTGCTACGGACGAAGGCGCCCCAATGATTGCTATTGTGGGAAGCGTTCAGCGGTCACATATGCTGAAGAAGACCCATCAAAGTTTGAGGGGCATTGAGCTCCTTACTCTTGTCACCAAGAAGGCAGCGGGGGCCGCAGTCGAGAATCAGATTGCTGAGATTATGCTCGATGCTTTCCGTGTGGCCACCGCGTACCCCCAAGGCGCAACGGCAGTTAGCCTGCCCATCGACATCATGCTCACCGGGGTGAGCAAGTCTACAATCCCTGCATTTCCACCAAACGCCTTTATGCCACCGAGCTACGGACCATCACCAGAAAGGGCCCTTGATGAGGCAATCGCTAGAATACACGCAGCTAAGGCACCGGTACTGTTCCTAGGTATGCGAGCAGCGGAGCCAGCAGTGGCTGAGGCAATTCAACGCTTCCTTCAAGCACATCCAGTACCAGTTGTTGAGACATTTCAAGCTGCCGATGCTATTTCAAAGGAGCTGTTTCACCTTTTCTACGGCAGGGTCGGCCTGTTCCGCAACCAACCGGGAGATAAGCTGCTGGGTCTCTCAGACCTAGTCATCGCTATCGGATTCGACCCGGCGGAATATGATGCGGACGTTTGGAATGCCGCTAAACAGGTTGATATCCTCCACGTTGACTTTACTGCCGCTGACTGGGGATACTTCTACGCTCCAAAACTGGAAATCATTGGCTCACCGGCATAAAACCTCGATACTCTTACGAGTAAGCTCACTGCCGTTGCTAAACTCCAGAAAACGGATCAAGCCAAGGCTATCATCGCTGAACTTCATGCCTGGAAGACAAGTCCAGATGCCAATGTTAAGCCTAGTGGTCTGATTCACCCCCTCTACTTCATCCGACTCCTCCAGCAAATGATGCCAGAATCAACGACGGTAACTTCCGACGTTGGTAGTGTGTATATATGGCTGTGTCGTTACGTCTACTCTTATAAACCAAAGACTTTCTTGGTATCTAATGTCTAGCAGACGTTGGGAGTAGTACTACCCTGGGTAATTGGGGTATCTCTATGTTAGCCGATACCGTGCTCTAGAAAGGTGGTTAGTATTAGTGGTGATGGGGGATTTATGATTAGCTCCTAAGAGCTTGTCACTGCGGTGCAGCAAGGCTGCAATATCGTACACTTCATATGGAACGATGGCAAATATAACATGGTTGAGTTTCAGGAGGTCAACAAGTATGGCCGGAGTGCTGGTATTGATTTAGGTGGCATGGATTTCGTTAAATTTGCAGCGGCATCTGGAGCCAGAGGGGTGCGTGTTAATGCTTTATCGGACCTAGAGAGCGTTATGAAGGAGGTATTGGAGTACGAAGGGGTTTGTCTTGTGGATGTGAGTATTGATTACTCGCACAACCTCGAACTCATGAAGCAAGTCAGCTTGGAGGTCATCGCCTAGGGATATGTGTCATAGTTGGCATGATTTATTTAAGTTAGCCGAGAAGATATAGGGTACGTTGAGTATGTATTGCGGTGGATTTAGTGAAATCGCTATGGCGGTGACATTTATATGTTTAAATAAGTCAAAAGTCAATGTTAATAAAATATACTTACTTCCATCTATGTGACAAGTTCCAGAGTCCCTGAATTTGATCCTATTATCTATAAAAAACGTCGGCTGAACTATTAATGTTCTTTTTCTATAGGGGAAATTTTTTATGCTAGCAGACCATATGGCAGCTAATCTTTTTTCTTAACTAGCTAATGTTTTTTTTTAAAAAATAGGGTTCTTATAGGGTTAGGGTTTATAATAAAGGGTTATATAACTTTAAGTAATAAGAATTTTAAAAATAATATTATTTTTTTATATCTTATTTACTTATTTTTTTTTTAAAATTATTTAAAGATAAAAGAGAGAAATTTTAATAAGATAATTAATATAATTAGCACTATGTTAAAAATCCCTAACTACTGCGATAACCTAGCTACTAAGCTATACTAAGTATTATATAAGCTATATTAAAGGTAATTTCTTAGCTACTAAGCTTTAATTTTTTATTTTTTTAGTTTTTTTATATTTATTTATAAAACTTATAATTTTTCTTAGCTATTTACCTTTTAGCTCTATTTTTATTTATAATAATTATATATTTTCTATAAGATACGCTAGTTATATTAGGATTATATTAATAAAGAGACTAATTGTACTATTTTTAAATATAGAGAAGAGCTATTATATATAATAATATACTTAAATATATAAACTATAACTAAGTTATATTAATAAATAAGGTAGCTAATATAGGAAAAAAATAGTAAATATATTTTATATACTAAGGGTAAAATTATTAAACTTATATTTTTACTACTTAGTTTAAAATAATATTAATATTTTAAAGATTTAATTCTTATATTATTATATATAATATTTAATCCTTTTAGTCCTTATATTAATTAAAATATTTTTATTATATTTTCTTACTTAAGTTATATTATAGCTATAATATTAGGCCTTTCTCTTATTAATTATATTTTTAAGATTGATTTTATAAATTTATTTATTTATTTTATAAATACTATTAAAGTATAAATAATTCCTTTTTATTTAATATTATATTAAGTTAGTTTTTTAAGTTTATTTTTTCTTATAGACTAATCAAGGCTTAGTTTCTTTTTTTTTTTTTTAATTATCTTAAGGCTTCTATATAAGATAATAGGCCTTAATAGCTGGATTAGGGTGAAATCGTAGATTAAAGGTAAGTCTCTATTATATATAAGACTTTACCTTGCTTATTATAGCACTAACTTAGGTCACGTATGCCCCATAAGAAACAACTAATTAGGGTTAGTAACTCACAGTATATACTATAAGCCCGACCTAGGCTTATAAAAGGACTTATAACTTACTATGAGCTGCGACTTATAATTGTGAGTTATATCTAAGTATATAAAATATATTTACTATACTTTCTTATATAGTAGCTACCTTAGTTATTAATATAACTTAGTTATACTTAATACCCTTAAGTATATTACTAGATATAATACCTTTATTATTTAAGTATAATATAATTAATTTTTTTATTAATATAAACTTAGTATAATTAGTTTATCCCTTAGGAATATATATAATTATTATATATTAATAGCTCTTATTTAATAAATTACTTATATTACCTTAAATAATATTAAATATANGGAATATATATAATTATTATATATTAATAGCTCTTATTTAATAAATTACTTATATTACCTTAAATAATATTAAATATAATAATTACCTATATAATTCTTATAAATAATTAATAATAAGTTTTACTTATTAATTATTTACTTATATTTATCTAGGCTATTTTAATTAATAAAAAAATAAAAAATAATAATAATAATAATAAAAATATTAAATACCTCTATATATAAATTATTACTATAAGTATTAAAATAAATAAGCTTTATAACCTTATTAAGAGAATAAATAAGATATAATAAATATAAAGTACTTAATATATAAATAATATCTAAGAAATTAATAATATAGTAATTATTATTATAAAAAGTAAGAATATAAAAGAAATCTTAAAGCTAGACCCCCTAGAGAAATTTAATAAAACTACCTATAAGCTATTTATATTTCTTATATAGCTATATGCCTTTATAACCTATTATTTAATATAATTTAACTTAATATCTAATAAGGTTTAATATATTATTAGGTAATTTATTAAGTATATTATAGCCTAGTTTAAACTTATTATAAAAGAATATTTTATTACCTCTTTTATTAAACTTTTACTTAAAATTATTAATTTTTATTTTAACTTTAAGACCTTTAAGGCTATATTTTAGTAAGTATTTAGAATAATTAATAAAAAAATATAGGTTAAAAGAGAGATTAAGGTACTTAAATAAACCTACTTAGCCTTAGAATATAAAATAAAATATCTTTAATTTACCTTAAAGCTTAATTAAGACTAAAAACCTTTAATATTATTTTTTTTTAATAAACTTAAAAAAAAAATCTAAGTAAAATTTTATAAAAAAATTAATTTATTAATCTTATTAATTATATTAATAAGATAATTAAGATTAATAATTAATAATTCTTATAGAAAAAACTATAAAACCTTAAGTTTAATAATAATAAGGCTAATAACCTATAATTTAATATTAATTAAAATAAGAAAAAAAGTAATAATATTTCTTATAGTATTAAAGCTAGCCTTATAGTACTTAGAGCTATATAAAAAGATAAATAAGATTATTATAGCCTAGAATATTAATATTATTATAAAATAAATTATATTAAGAAGGTTTATTATAAAAAATAATAAGATATTAAGGAGAGATATTATTAGCTAAATTAATAATTATCCCTCTTAAAAGGTAAGAAATATATAAATATAATATAATAAGTTTAATAAGAAAATAAAAAACCCTAAACTATGATTTAAATAATTAAACTTATTGCGATATTATAAAGTAGATATAATATATTAATAAAANAAAAAAAGTAATAATACCTCTTATAATATTAAAGCTAATTTTATAATACTTAAAGCTATATACAAAGGTAAATAAGACTATTATAGCCTTAAATATTAATATTATTATAAAATAAATTATATTAAGAAGGTTTATTATAAAAAATAATAAGATATTAAGGAGAGATATTATTAGCTAAATTAATAATTATCCCTCTTAAAAGGTAAGAAATATATAAATATAATATAATAAGTTTAATAAGAAAATAAAAAACCCTAAACTATGATTTAAATAATTAAACTTATTGCGATATTATAAAGTAGATATAATATATTAATAAAAAGAGACTAAGATAAATATAAATAAAAACTAAATATTAGAGTAAGTTATAGCTAAGTAAGATAAATAAGGGAATAATTAAAGAAAACCTAAGATATATAATAATAATTACTCTTAGAATTAATAAAATAAGAAAACCTTATATTAGATATAATAAATAGTAAAAGGGTTATTATTATAATTATTAGAAAACTTAAAGAAAAAGAAATAATATTAATAGGGTAAAAATAATAAGTGCCCTTAATACTAGTTAAGTAAATAGACTTTAAAGAAGCTATAATAAAAGGATTTAATTATAAAAAGTAAATTATAGGATATAATATAAATAAGTAGCTCTTAATGCCCTCTATAGCTTACTAAAGGGACTATAAATAAGGCGACCTTATATAATATAATTATACCTTATGCCCCTAATACTAAGTTAAGGTATTATAGGAATATAATAAGATTTATAAATAATAAAAGATAGATTAATATAATAGGCTACTAAGATATATAGATTAAAATATAAAAGAAAATAATATTAGTATTAATTAAATTAAGTTTAAATATAAAGCTAAGAAATTATAAAAGGAATTATAATAAGAATATTCTTAATAATAAAAGTGCTAAAAAAGCGATAAAGAATTATAAATAAAAGAAAATTACTTATAATTATATAATAAAAATAGTAATTAATATTAAAATAGCTTATAAGAAAGGTATATTTAAATAATATAAAAATATATAGATATTATATATAAATAAGAAATCTATATATAAGCCTATTATAAGGAATTAGCTAAAAACCTATAATATTAAGAAATACCTTTTAACTTGTAAGATAATATATAGATATACTTAATATATAAAAAATATCTTAGTATCTTATAGATATCTTATTAATACTATTAATATAAAGAATATTAGGAAGAAAAATAAAAATAAGATTATTTTCTTATTGCCTTATTAGCTTAATTAAATAATAAACCTTATATATAATATAAAATAAAAAGCTATTAAGTATTTTATTAATAAAATATTATTAGTATTATATATATAATACTACGAGGAATTATATTAAGCTATTTAGAAGTATAAGTAGATTATTTATAAGGTTAAAGACTAATAAAAATAAATTAGCTAAAAAGAATAAAAAGAACTAAAAGACTAATAATTAATAACTTAATTAGATAATAAAGAAAACCTAAGATAAAAATAAAAATAATAATACTAAGACTAGTTATATAGCTAAGATAATATATATAATTATAAAGTATATAATAATAATAAATATAAGTATAATTATATTAGCTATATATATTAAAAAACTAAGAAACCTATTTATAAAGGGGCTATAAGTAAAAAAATAACTAATAATATTATAAAAGGCTTTATATATTATAAAAAGAGGTATTAACCTAAGATATTTTAAAATATTAATATAAATTAAGGGAAAATAGCTATATACTTTAGTAAATAATAAAGCTAAGTAGAATCTTTTTAACCTAAGGATAGTAAATAGGTTTAAGCTATTATAAAGGTATAAGGTAAAGCCTTATATAATAATTAACCTTAAAGGGAAATAATTTAATTATAATAATAAAATTATTAATAATAAGATTAATTACCTTAAAGTTTTTATTAANATATAATAATTAACCTTAAAGGGAAATAATTTAATTATAATAATAAAATTATTAATAATAAGATTAATTACCTTAAAGTTTTTATTAAAAGAAAAAATTAAGAAATCTTACTTAATATTATACTTATAGAAAGCTATAACCTAATATTTAGGTACTTATAGTTATATTAATTTAATTTATATTTTAATTAAAGGATTAATTAAATATTTTTTCTTAATAATAAAATACCTTTTATAATAAATAATAATTTAAAAAATAATATAAGGTCTTAAATTTTTATTAAGAATACTAAAGAAATTAAGTAAAAATAAATATAAAATACTTTTTTACTTAAAGAAATATAATATAAATATAATAATAAATAAAAATAATAAAACTAATAAATAATTATATATATTATATAATAGTTTTATTAATTAAAAGAAAACCTTAAGTAAATTAAAAAAATACTAAAAGAAAAATAACTTAAGAATATTTTATTATAATATTATATTTATAAAAAGCTTTTTATAAAAAAATTAAAAATAAGTTTATTTAAATATATATATTATTACTTAGAAATTAAGTTTATTAATAAAAAATAACTTAACTTTAATAAACTTTTTTTACTTAATATAATATAATTATTAATATTAATAAAATATATTAAAGAAATATTATAAAAAAGATATAGTAGAGAGAATAAATTATTTATTAAATATCTTATTATATTTATTTTAAAAAAAAATAAAAAGCTTTATTTTTATATTAACTCTAAAATACTTAATATTATTATAATTAAGGATTATATATTATTACCTTTTATTAATAAGTTAAAAGATTAATTTTTTAAAATAAAGTATTTTATTATATTTAACCTTAAAAGAGCTTATAATCTTATTTAAATTAAAAAAAGATATAAATAAAAAACTACTTTTTATATTAAATATAAANTTAAAAGATTAATTTTTTAAAATAAAGTATTTTATTATATTTAACCTTAAAAGAGCTTATAATCTTATTTAAATTAAAAAAAGATATAAATAAAAAACTACTTTTTATATTAAATATAAATTATTTAAATACCTTATTATACCTTTTAGACTTATAAATATACTTATTATATTTTAATAAATAATTAATAATATATTATATAAATATCTAGATATATTTATTATATATTACTTAGATAATTTCTTAATTTTCTCTAAAATAAAAAAGAAATATATAAAATATATCTATAAGATATTATAAATACTATAAGATATTAATTTATTAATAAAACCTAAGAAGAATAAATTTTATGCCTTAGAGGTAAAATTTCTTAAATATATTATCTTATATAATAAGATATATATAAACCTTAAAAAAGTCTTAATAATTAATATTATAGGTCCCTTGGCTCTAGCAAGGGGTTAAGGTATTACTAAAAGCAAAGAGCAAATAGCTAACTCTAATAGCTATTTTATTAAAAGAAATATAAGTTATAATATAAATAAGGCATATAAAGGTAATCTAAAGTCTAAGTTATTAATCTTATTTAATATCTATTANAAATATATCTATAAGGTATTATAAATATTATAAGATACTAAGTTATTAATAAAACCTAAGAAAAGTAAATTCTATGCCTTAGAAATAAAATTCCTTAGATATATTATCTTATATAATAAGATATATATAAACCTTAAAAAAGTCTTAATAATTAATATTATAGGTCCCTTGGCTCTAGCAAGGGGTTAAGGTATTACTAAAAGCAAAGAGCAAATAGCTAACTCTAATAGCTATTTTATTAAAAGAAATATAAGTTATAATATAAATAAGGCATATAAAGGTAATCTAAAGTCTAAGTTATTAATCTTATTTAATATCTATTAGATTTAATTATTATAGAGTAAGACTTATTATATAAGGTACCTCTATGCCTAGGGTATATAATAATTACTAGGGGCCCTAAAAGCTTTATTATCTTAGTAAAGTCTAAGTCCTTATTCTCTTTATTTTTCTTTCTTAGATCTAATAGTAATATATTTTATAATTATATTCTAGGTATTTTTTAAACTCTGTAATTCCTTTTATTTTTATTCTATAAATGCCTAATTATTTAACCCTTTTATCTTTCCTTCTTAATCTCTAATACTAGCCTAATATTTATTTTACTCCTTATTAAAGAAAGCTTAATCTTAATTAATCTTACTATCCTTAAGTCCCCTGGTCTTATTAGCTAGCTTAGCGGCTCTAATAGTATACTTCTTGTTAGTTTTAGTGGGCAATTAGCTAAAAAGAAAAGACTTAGTAATACCTCTATAAGCCCTAATATTACCGTGGGTAATTAGGTATTATAGCACTAGAGTTATGCGCTTATTAGTTAGATCCTTAAGAACTAGGGTTAGCTTTAGCTTATAAATAAGTATTACTTATTACTTAGCTATAAGCTATTTTTTAATTTTAATAATAATAATCTTTTAAATCTTAATATTAAGTCTATTAATAGTTTTATTAAAGTTATTAATTATTATTTTTATGCCTTTATATATAATAATTTAGACTACTTAATTATTAATCTCCTCTTAATAATAGGTAGATTTACTACTTAACTTATTAACTTTTTTTTTTACTTATTTTTACTTATTATCTATTTAATATATCTTTTTAATTAGTTAATCGCAAAGGTTAGTTATATTTGCCTTAAGCTTATTAACTTCTTTTAATATAGTAATTAACTTAGCGGTAATATTAGCGGCGATTATAGATATATTATTATTAACTTTAGTCTAATTATTATTAGTTCTAGTATTAGGGCATGCCTTAATTTTAGCTATCTAAGAATAGCTTATAGTTTAGAGGTATCCCGAGATAATTCTATTAGTTATATTATAGAGATTAATAAAATAAATAAGTATAAAATTAGCTTAATTAGGGAGGAATTTAATATATTACTTCTTATTACCTTAGCTATAATTATATCTACCTATAAGGTAGGCCTTTATAGCGTCTTATATATAGTTCTTAGTTTTATATATTAGGTTAGATTTTCTCTTAGTTTTTTTATGCTTAGTTCTAGTAGGCTTATCTTTATTATTAGGGTTATTATTATTATAATACTTATAAATAAGGTTCTTAAGATAAAGGTATTATTTATAATATAAGTATAAGCTATTAGNTATTAGGGTTATTATTATTATAATACTTATAAATAAGGTTCTTAAGATAAAGGTATTATTTATAATATAAGTATAAGCTATTAGCCTTAGGATAGTTAAAATTAGGCTCCTTTCTTGCTTAGTGCTTTAAGTAACTTAATTAGAATTTAATATTAAGGTATTAAAAAATATCTTACTTAGTCTAAACCTTTTTTATATTAGATCCTTTAGTGGGCTTATTAATTCTAAAGTTAATATAGCTTTTTATCTAATTAAATTTATTTTCTTTATTATTACTATTAGTAATATAGCTATTTATTAGCTTATTAATTTATTACTAATATTATCGGTAAGATATACCTCTAATACTGCCCTAAGGCGTATTAAGAAATATATATTTATTACCCTTTTTAATAGGGTAGGGAGCCTTAATTTCTTTAAGGTTAAATTTATAGTTAGACTTAGAATTACTTATAGTAATATTAAGGTTCTCTTAATTAAGATTATTACTATGGTTATTAAATATATTAGTAAATTTAGTTATATTATATTTAATTATATTAATAGCGCTACTTTAATTAATATTATCTTATATAACTTTATTTTATTTAGTATTACTTTTACTTATATTAATTATAAGATTATTAATCTTACCCTTAGGGTAAGTAATATTAATATTAGGCACTAGAGTTATTACTATAGTTTATATTAGATTTAGTAGTAGCTAATTAGTTTTATAAGAAGTAATTATTAATATTATTATTTTTAGTAATAAATATTTAGGTTTATTAGTAGCTAATTAAATTTAATCTTATTAATATAATTAAGGTTTATTAGTATAATATAAGGTAGAAAGTTAGAAAAACTTTTATAGGGCTAATAGGTTTTATATATTTATTTTATTATAGTAAATTTAGCTATATTTATTAGTTATTTTCGCTTTATTTTTACTTATCTCTAATATGAAGTTTACTTATTTATTATATTATATATTCTAGGTTTATTTTTCCTATATAAGCGCTAAATCTTATATATTTATATTAAGTAAAAGTTCTAAGATAGTCTTATATTTTATAGAGTAATATTAATTATTAAAATTAATATAAAATAAATATAATTAGAAATAAAAATAGTTATAAATAAAGGAAAATTATCTAAGGTTTATAGTCTTATATTACTTGCCTTATTATTAGGTTTAATATAATTTAATTATTATTTTCCCTTTGCCTTAAAGGATTTAGGTATATTTCTTTTTTTTTTCTTAAACTTATCTTTTTAATTTATTAAATTTACCTTATTTTATATTTTAATTAGGCTTTTTATAGTATTTTATAGTTTAAGTTTAATAATCTAGTTATTATTTTTCGCGGTAAAACCTATTTATTTAATAAGTAAGTCTTAATATAATCTTTTATTTCTTTATTTAATATATTATTATATAATCCTTTTTACTTCTTAGTAGTCTATAACCTTATTATTATTAATTATAATAAGAGCTAATAGAGGTATAATATATTAATAAGAGTTATTACCTTAGGCTAGTTTCTATAGATAGGTAACTAAAATAACTAAGTAAACCTTTTAATACTCTAGGAAGTTAAGCTTAAAGGCTTACTATCTAATTTTATATATAACCTTATAGGGTTTAGCTCTTATAAGAGATTATTTCTTTTTTAATTTCCCTAGTAAGTAATATCCCTTATATAGTTATAAATAAATAATATTGCCTTCCTTAATATTAATTTCTATATGTTTTATATTATATTAGATTTTAATAAGTAATACTAAAGTATTAATAAGGAATTCTACCTCTTTATAATAGATCTTATATAATACTTTTAANATTTTAATAAGTAATACTAAAGTATTAATAAGGAATTCTACCTCTTTATAATAGATCTTATATAATACTTTTAATACTTATATATTAATTTCCTTTTTTTTAATTCTAGAAGTAATTATAATATTAATAAGTCCTTAAGGGTAGAAATTATATATTAAGTTATTAGGTGCCCTCTTAATTATATTTAATATTATATTATTAAGGTTATATTATAGTAATAGTAATAATATTAGCTATAGTATATCTAGATTTATTGCTATATAGTATTTAATTATTATTTTAATTATTTAATTCTTTTTTTTTAATATATTATTAGTTTATAGATAATATATTATTAATATAAAGAAATTAATTTTTAAGAAATTAAAAATAGCTCTCTAGATCTAAGATATAAATTTTAAATCTTAGTTACTAATAATCTATATTAAGATCCCTTAATCTAATAATAATAATATCTAGATAAATATAATTACTTAATCTTTTGCTATATATAATATATATCTTATTAATAATATTATCTTTTTTAAAAATATATAATTAATAAGAGCTAAGTAGTTAAGTTTATTATAATTAGTAATAGCTTAGATTATCTTAGCTATTAATACTTTTAGTAGATCTATAATAAAGTTAAGGGTAATTATATAAAATAGTTATAGTATTATTATAATTAATTATAATTCCCCCTAGGTTAGCTTTTTACTTATTAAATTCTTATAATATACTAGGTAATAAATAATATAGCTATAGATTGTTTTTAATATCTAGTAGAAATAAATAGGGTTTAATTTTTATATTATGCGGTTAATTCCGAAGTAGTATTTATTATTATAAATTATCTTAAGGATAGGTTTAATAAGTAGTCGTAGAATATATAGCCTTAGTTTTCTTTTATATCTTATATAATATAAGAGATCTCCTAAGAGCTTTTATGGTTAGAAAGGGACCTTTTTTAGTTATTAGCTTTAGCGCCTTAGGCTTTAGATATCCTTAATATAATCTTATATATGCCCTAGCTTAATATCTTTATTATATCCTTTTATAATTTATTAGCGGAACTTAGGTATAATTTTAATTTATATTAATTCTACTTTTATTAATATTATTATAAAATCTAGTTTATTAAAGCTATTTTTAGCTATTTATTTTACTAGGCGGTCTTTAATTAGTAGTCTTAAAAGTATATCTAGGATAATATTAAGCGCGCCTAGTATATAAAAGATTTATAGCTTAAACTAGGATAAGTAATTAGTGGCTTTAATTAGTTTTAAGTTAGCTTTATTAAAGTCTATTATCTTTAATAAGATATAAGTAATAATACCTTTAGTTATTATATAATTTATAATAATATTAACTAGGTATTAGCTAGATTATATTAATTTTCTTATCTTTTAGATTGCCTAGGCTAATATAATAACTTTAGCTTCTATAGATCTATATTTAGTTTTTACCCTAGAGGTTAAGTGAGAAAAAAACCTAATAGGCTTTAACTTTTCGCTTAAGATATCTTTCCTAGGAATTATTTTTTTATTATATTTTCTTTTAATCTAAAAGATAAAAAGCCTAAATCTATTTTTATAGGTATTAATCTTAAAGAATAATAGCTTCTCGGGGTTATAATACTATAATATAAATTACTTAGTAAGAAATTATTATATCTTATTAAAGGTATTTCTCTTTTCTTATATAGGTATAAAAACTATCGCTAAGGCTTTTAGCCTCTTAATTAGCTTTATTATTTTAATTAGTAATTTTAAAGTAGCTCTAGCGTTATATAATAATTATATCTTATATTTAAGGAGAGAGTATATTTATATATTATATTATAATATCTCTTTTTATAGGTATTTAGCTATCTTAACATAGGTTTTAAGGGTAGCGAGGTTAATTAGGTATATTATTTTAATAAAAGTATTAAGTTAATCTTATATCTTATAGAGGCTATTACTATTAACTATATATCTAAGTAACTTTATTATATTATAGCCTATAAAGGATTTATTAATAATAATCTTTAGTTAATTCTTATTAAGTAGTTTTAATATTATATCTAGGTATTTAAGATATTTCTTAAAGGTATTAAAAAAGATAATTATATTATCGATATAGATATATATAAATACGCGGTATTTTAAGAATATATTATTTATAAATTATTAACTAAAAGTAAGGGAATTCTTAAATCTTATTAGGGCTATATTAGAGACTTCTAGGCCGCGGTTAAATATAATTACTATTTAATTATAGTATATATTATAAATTAATAGTTAATAAAAAAACCTAATACTATTAAATATTAAGAAATATTTTTTTCCTTTTATATTTATTATAATATCTTCTTAATCTAGCAAGGGGTATATATCTAGAATTATAATGCTATTTAAGGGTTATAAGTTAATTATAATTTTGCCCTTTTTCTTATTATTTATTATTTTCTAAATAATAAATATAAGGTATATAATTAATATTAGTTTATCTAAGTAATATATTTTTTTAGTAATATATAATTTCCTATAGATTTTATCTAAGAATTATTAGTCTTTAATCCCTATTAAGTAAGCTTTAATAATCCTTTTTTAGTTTTACTAATTATTAATTAGATTAATCTTTATTTTTTTTTTTTAGGCATAGAAATAATACCTTTATCTCTATAAATATTATATTAATTTATTAGCTTAAGGAGCTTTATTATTTATTTATCCTTAAGGTTAATTACCTTAATATTAAAGTTATTTTTTATTAATAATATACCTTTAGGGTAATTAATATTATAATTTAAGAGTCTAATATTAATATACTTAGGGTTATTTTTATTAATATTTTTATTAGTTTTTATTAGCTTTTTTAATATTATTTTAATTATTAATAGGTTTTTAACCTTTATTCTTAGCTCTTAGTCTTAGCTAATTACTTCTAAGAAATCTATTAATCTAAATAAGCTAATAATAAAGTTTATAGTCTTATTACCCTTATAGTTACTAATATAACTAATATGCTTTTTTTAATAAATTTAGATATCTTTCTTACTAGAGTTATAAAAAATAATTATCTAGGGAGTAGCTTTATTAATTATTATATTAAAAAAGTATTTATTTTTCTCTTTAAAGTAAAAGGCTTTATTATCTCCTCTTAGTCTATATATCTCTAGTAGGTTTTTATAAATAACTAAGATAAAAATAGTTTTATTTTTTTTTATTATTACTATATAGGCGCTTTTTATTACCTTACTAAGTAATAAGGTTTTTTTCTTAAAGATCTCTCCTTAGATAATAATACTATATATAGCTCTAAATATAATACTAGGGTTAATAAAATTAAGTCTTACTTTATGCTTATATAAGAATCTTATTCTTAGTAATATATAAGGAGTAAATTAATTAATAATATTAGCTATAACTATAAAATAAGCTTTAGCCTTTATTTCTTATATTATTCTAAGGAGATAAAAATTAAAAGTAATAAACTCTATAATATTTATAATTTTATTTATTTTACTAAGTATTTTTAGCTCTTAATCTTTTTAGATTACCTTTTGATTATATTTTATAAATTATCTTTTATTTATTATAATTATTAATACTCTAGTATTATAATATACCTAATAGGTTTTAGCTTCCTTAGTTTCTTTAAAGGTAAGAGAAATCTAAAGGTAAATTAAAACCTTTTATTTAAGTAAGCTATTAAGATTATATTTACTTATTACTTTAATAACTTAGCTATTATTAATTATAAAATTAATATATATTATTTATTTTACTTTAATTATAATATAGGTTTCTTCCTTATAGTCTATAACTTTAGCATAGTAGATTATACTCTTATTATTATCTCTAAGTTCTTCTTTGCTTTAGGAGCTATCCTTAGCGTAATATATTCTCTTAGGTTTATCTTAGTTCTAGCCTTTGCGGCTATAATATTATTTATTTTAGCTAGTATTTTAAGACTATTAATAGCTTATAAGGTATTCCTTTTTATTAATTTCTTTTTACTTTTAATTTTACTTTTCTTATAATAAAGTCTCTTTTTATTATTTTAATTTTATCTTAAGGAAAACTTTATTATATTCCTTTAGGGGTCCTTAATTATCCCTTTGCCTTTTATATTCTTATTAATTTTATATTCTTAGTTACTAATTTATATTACTTAGTCCTTAGGGTTAGAGTTAATTATTATAAGTATTATTACTAATCTTATATAGCCTTTAGCTATATAATAAGTAATTTTAATCCTTATTACTTTAGTTTTATAAGTAGTTATTACCTTATAGCGCTAAGACTTCTTAGTTTAATTTTTTTATTTTTCTCTCTTTAGTAATATATATATATTTTTTATTACTTTGGGATTTTTTTCCCTTAATATTACCTTTATTAATATATAATACTTTTAATTTCTTATATAAGGTCTTCTTTTTTTTATTTATTATATTAATATATTTTAATTACTTATTAGTTCTTATTAGTGCCTTATAGAGTTAATATAATTTAGGGTATAATTTAATATAGAAATAAGTAAATAACTTAAGATTAATTACTTTTTTTATAACTCTAGATATATTAAATATCCTCGCAGAGAAGTCTTATAATAACTTATTACTTTTAATATTATTAAGGTTAAAATAGGCTTAATTTAGTTATTCTAGGGTATTTTAAAGTTTTATCTTAAACTTAGTTTTTATTATATTAAGAAAGGTATTAATAAATATAATATAGCCTTATTTTTTCTTATTATTAAGTAGTCTTTGCTATTATATTAATATATTACCTCTAAGGAGTCTCTAAGAGTTTTTTTTAATAAAAGTAACTTATTAGAGGCTATTTCCTTTTATATAAGATTTAATTAAATTAACCTATAGGTAGGTATTAATAAAGATAATAATAATCTTATTATAAAAGATTTTTACTAGGGAGTCTCTAGATTTACCCTTAGTAGGTATATCTAATTAAAATAGGCTAATATCTATAAGCTTAAAGCCTATATTAATATTCTTTTTATTTACTTAAATTCCTTATTTTAATTATTTTATCTTTAATAGATTTAGCCTAATTATATATAAAGTAAACTATCCCTAAGGTAGTTTTATTACTTAGTATTATTTTATTAGGTTTAGATATAATAAAAGATAGCTTCTTTATATAGGTATTTAGTAAAGGGGTATTATAGCTATTATATTATATAAAAGGTATTATTACTCTATTAAGTATACTACTAGGAAGACTAGATATAATATCTATAGATATAGCCTGCTTTATCCTTAGTATTATCCCTTTATATAGGACTATAGTAATATCCTTAGCGGGGGTATTAAAAATTACCCCCTTTTTAGTAAGTCTAGTAGCTATAGCTAGGGCTATGGGCCTTGCCTTGGTTAAGGAGGTATTAGTTATAATAGTATTAGGGCTATATTTATTTATAAACTAGTGGGTTTTATATCCTTAAGCTTAAATTTATAGCCCTTTTTAATAAGTTCTAATATCTATTAAGTAGTTAGAGAGTATTAGCGCGCTTTTCTTATTTCTTATCTTATTTTATATAAAATTAATATCTACCTTATTATACTATAAGATCCTTATAACTCTAGTTTAGCTTAGCTAGTTACCCTTAACTAAGATTAAGGTATATAGCTATTAGCTACTAGATTTAATAGGTTTATAATAGAATCTAGATGCTATTATATCTTTAGTTATTTATATAATTAGTAGATTATAGGATAATTTTATTATCTTAGTATTAGGTTAAGTAAAAGTTAATAAGTAATAGTGCCCTTAGCGGTAAGGTATTTAGCGTTAAGAGTATTAGGACTAAAACTTTATATTAGGTCTAATAGTATTAGCTGATTTAGGGTTTTTTGCTTCCCTAGGGCTAATAATAATAGTATTAGTTCCTTAGATTTTTCCTATTATTAGAAAATAACTGCCTTTAGTGATCTAGCTATTATATTTATTAACTTAAGGGTTATATCTATTAATAAATTATAAATTAAGAGCTTATTATCTAATAATAATACTCCTTTTTATTTAGCTCTCTTAATAATCCTTTTAGTAGTTCCCTAGGCTTTTTTAATAAGGTAGGGATTTATTGCGTTTTAGTAATATAGTAGCGATTTTATAATTAGAGCTATTTCTCTATAGAAAGTATTAGATCTATTAGTTTTCTAATAAGAAAGCTCTATAAGGTCTTTAAGTATTATTAATTTAGCGAGAATATATTTTTTATATTAGAAAATTAGATTTTATAAGAAAAATATCTAGATTTATTATATATAGCTAAAATCTACTTCTATAAGCTTTACTTTTATTAATATTCTTATAATTATTTTATATAATATTTATTTAAATAGGTTTTACCTTAATAAGCTTAGAGTTATTATAAGGCTAGTTAGATTTATCTAGCCTAATTAATAGGGATATATATAATAGGTATTATTATTAAAAGAAAGATTAAGGCTTTTTTTTAGTACTTTACTTATTTTTAATATAAGGTCTATTAAATAAAGCATAGGTTAAGTTAAAAGAAGCTTTAATTATTACTAATTATTATAAGTCCCTTAGCTCTAATAAGAGGTTAAGGTATTACTAAAAGCAAAGGGTAAATAGCTAATTTTAGTAGTTATCTTATTAAAAGAAGTATAAGTTATAATATAAATAAGGCATATAAAGGTAATCTAAAGTCTAAGTTATTAATCTAATCTAATATTTACTAGATCTAACTATTATAGAGTAAGACTTATTACGTGGGGTACCCCTATGCCTAGGGCATATAATAATTAAGGACTAAAAAAAACCTATTAATATTAAGAAAATATAAGTTTTTTTTAATTTTATTAATTATTATTATAAATTCCTTAAATAATTTAAGAAAATTATAATATTATTAATTAATCTTATAAAGAAAAATAAAATATTTATATTTAAAAATAAAGTATAAAAAGCTTTTTATATAATTAAGAAACTTATCTTAAGTAAATTAATATTTAAGATATTTAATTTATTTTAATTAATAAAACTTAAAATAAATATTTTAGATTTTATATTAAGAGCTTAAATTAAATAATAAAATAATAAGAGATTTTTATATTTAATTATATTTAATTTTTATAAGTTATATAAAATAAAACTTAATTACTTTATTTATAATAAAGAATTCCTTATAATTATTAATACCTTAAAGGAATTTTAATATTATTTCTTTAAAAATACTTATTAAATTAAGGTATATATAAATTATAAAAATATTATTTATTTTATAAAGACTTAAGAACTTAGTAAATAATAAGTATAATATATTAAATACCTCTTAGAATTTAATTATATTATTATTTATATTAAGGGAATAAAAAATAATTAAGCTAATATTATTAGCTAATAACCTAACCTAGATATTAAAAAAATTAAGGCTAAAAAATAATTAGTATATTTTATTTTAAAAGGGTATCTTATATAAAGGTTTATTAGGTAAATATAAAAGCTAATACCCTTATTAAAGTATCTTATACTTATTAAGAAATATAAGTAATAAGTTATAAACTTTATTAATTATATATAGGGATATTAATAAAAGAAAAATAAATTATAAAGCTATAAAAGAAAACTTTTTATTTTTAATAAAGTATTTTAAATTATTTTTAATTATTATTATTGTTAAGTTATATATTATAAGAACCTAGAAGAAATAACCTAACTTATATAATAATACTATAATAACTATAAACTCTTATATAAGGTATAAAAAAAAATATTTTAATATAAAAAATATTATAAAGTAACTAAATAAATAAGCTAAAAATAGACTTACCTCTTAGAAAAGAAATATAAGAAATAAATTATTAAATAATTTTATAATATAAATTATAAATACTTAGAAACATTAATAAAATATATTAATAAATACTTTTAGGGAGATTTCTTAAAAGAATACTATAAATAAGCCTAGAATTATATTATTTATAAATATATCTAGAAATAAAAGAAAATATTAATTTATAAATAAAGTAAAACTATAAAGATATCTTATTAAATTAATATAATAGCTTATATAATAAAATAAAGTAATTTACTCTTAAAGAAAATCTAATAATATAATATATAATTCCTAGATAATAAAAAAATAAATAAATAATAAGTTTTAAATAAATTATATTATAAGTTTATATATAATATATATAATTACTTATTATATAAGTATTAAGGAATTAATAAAACCTTAGAATAAATTAAAATAATATTTATTTTTCTTTATATAAAAAAAATTATCTTAGAAAGTATTACTTAATATAACCTTTATATAAAAACTAAGATATAATATTATAAACCTTATAGAAAATTATAATTACTCTTAGTTATAAAATAACTATAAGACTTAATTACTATAGACTTTATTATAAAATTACTTTTATTAAAAGAACTAATTATTAGAAACTTTTATAATAATATTTTTATTATTATAGATAGACTTATAAAATTTTCTTATTTTATACTTTATAAAGAATTAATAATAGCTAAAGAATTTATTTACTTTCTTTATTTTTATATTTTAAAAATATAAAATATATTACTTAAGATTATTATAAATTAAGAATTACTTTTTACTTTAAAATTCTAATAAAGCCTTATAGGGTACTTAGGAATTAATTATAAACTTTCTATTATATATTATAAAGAGATAAATAAATAAATTAAATATATAAATTAAATATTAAAATAATACCTTTAATATTATATTAATTATAAATAAATTAATTANATAAAGAGATAAATAAATAAATTAAATATATAAATTAAATATTAAAATAATACCTTTAATATTATATTAATTATAAATAAATTAATTAAGTTAAAAAACTATTAGCTATATAATTAGCTTATAATATAATAATAAATAAAATTATAAAAATTATATTAATTTATATTAATTTTAGATTTACTTTAAATACTTATTAATAAATTAGAAATATAATTATTAATCTTAAGGCTATCCTTATTAATAATTAGCTATAGAACTTATATAAGGAAATAAAAATAAAACTAGAATTTATTAGAAATAAGATAATAAATTATATTAATAAGAAAAGAATTAAAAGATTAATTTTCTTAAAGGGAAATATAATTTACCTTATAATAAAAAATATTAAAACTAAATAATAAAATAAAAAACTTAATTATAAATATATTAGACTTTATAAAATTAAATAAAAAATCTTAGAAAATAACTATTAATTAGACTTATTATTAAAAATTAAGCTTTATTTAATTTTTTATATTTTATTACTTAAAATAATAAAAAATATTATCTAAGTTAAGACTAAAAATAAATTAGAAATAGAGGTTAATAAACTAGAAGAGTATATTATAAAGGCTATTCTTAATATAAATAAAATTAATAATAAGATAATATATTTTATAAAATAAAAAAATTACTTAGACTTAGAAAATACTTAGGAGCCCCTAGAATACCTTATTAATATATAATAACTCCTAAAGTATTTCTATTAATAATAAAAGGATTAAGAAACTTACCTTAATTAATAATATTTATAGCCTTAATTAGCTATATCTTTATTATTATAAAAGACTTTATACTCTTTATTATTTTTAGCTTATCTAATATCTTAATATTTTAATAAAATATTTCTTTACCTTATTTAATTAATTATTTTTCCTAGTAATAAAAGTATATTAAATAATTTAATTATTTATTTATTTATTACTATAGGGCAATTAACTCTAACTTTATAACCTCTTTTTTTTATTTTAATTAATATTTCTCTTAGGTAAAATAATTAATTATTAATAAATACTTAATATAAATAATTCTTATTATACTAAGAAATAAACTTATTACTAAGAAAAGTAATCTTATAATTATTATATTAATAACCCTAATAAGTATATTAAGTATAATACTTATAGCTTTTTTTAGCCTAATATTTTAATTATTATAGCTTATAATAGCTATAAGGTATAATAAAGAACTTAGTATTTTTAATAAAAAAGGCTTATACTTTGCGATTATATATAGCTTTAGATTCTAATATTATAATAAATAGTAAAATATTTATAGATATAGGTTATATACTAAGGGATAATAGCCGCAAGAAATAGTCTTAAGGATAAGAACTAATAGAAAGGAGATATTATATTATAATACTAACTTAGGTTATATATACCCTATAAGAAATAACTAATTAAGGTTAATAACTTATAGTATATACTATAAGTCTGACCTAGGCTTATAGAAAGGCTTATAACTTATTATAAGCTATAACTTATAATTATAAGTTATATCTAAGTATATAAAATATATTTATTATACTTTCTTATATAATAGCTATCTTAGCTATTAATATAACTTAGTTATACTTAATACCCTTAAGTATATTACTAGATATAATACCTTTATTATTTAAGCATAGTGCGACTAATCTCTCTGCTAATATAAACTTAGTATAATTAGTTTATCCCTTGGGAATACGCACGATTATTATATTGCTAAGCATTTAATAAACGCTTAGCTGCAGAGGTTTTAGGAGGTCCCTGCGCATGTGATATCTAGCTGGGGCTATCTTGAATGGGCGGTGGCTTTAATAGCTGACCTATACCCTTAAATTTTAATTTTAAGGTTATATTTTATACTTATTACTTTTATAAAGTTTTATCTTAAAAGGTTATTTTTAATTTATTTAATTATTATTTTAGTTATATAAATATAAAAGTTATATATAATAAGGCTAATATAGCTCTTTTTTATAAATATATATTTTATTTTCTTATAGCTAATAGTAAATATTTTATAAATAATAATTAAAAATATTTAAAAATATAAATATTAAAAAAATAAAAATGCTAAGATAAAAGTTATCTTAAAGGATATAATACCTATCCTTATTTATATTTATAAATAAAAGTATTTACTTAAAATATAAAATACTAAGGCTTTAAAGTATAGTCTTTATATTTTAAAAAAAAATTATATAAGCTCTAAGAAAAATTAGTTATTATTATATAGATATATTTTCTTAGTATTATAAATTTAATTAATTAAAGTTTATTAATTTTAATACTTATATATTTTATATTATTAATTAAATTTCTTTAAAAATATTTTATATTAGTATAGTATTTTAAAAATTCTTAAGTATTTTTTAAATTTTAATAGTTTTTTTATTTAATAAAATATACTATTTTATTATAAATTTTATATTATATTAAAAAGAATTTTTATAATTTGCTATTTTAATTTATTAATTTTATTTTTAATTTATTATTAGTATAATTTTAAATAAATACTTATATTAATTTAAATAAAAAATATAAAGACTTAAATAAAATTTAATCTTTAATAATAAGTTTAATTAATAATAATATTTTAATATATTTTATTTAATCTTATAAAATCTAATAACTTAGTTATATAATAAGCATCGGAGTTAAGCAAGCATCGCACCTAAACTATGCACTAAAACCTAAAATTATTAAGCTTAATAAAAACTATAATAAAATAACTAATAATATAAAAATTATATTTTTAGTTATTTAACTTATAAATAAACTATATATAATTTTCTTTAACTTTAAAAAAGTTTTATTTATATAGAAATAGCTAATTATATAGTGCGAACATATTTTTATTTTATTTAAATAATAAGGAAATTTTTTAAAAATATAAAAAAAATAATATAAGTTTTTTTTATAAATAAATAGCTGAACTCTAAAATAAGAGCTAATTTAGGCTTTATTTAAATTTCTTAGAATTCTTTAAAATAGTTTTTTATTTTAGTAGGATTTATACTATACCGTAAAAGTGCGATGCCTGCTTAACTGCAATGCTTGCTTATTATATATATTATATTTATTATTAACTCTTACTAGGGAAAAATATTATTATTAAAATTATTATTAAAATTATTATTATTTATATATTTATATAAACTAAGATATATATATTATACCTTTAATTTGATAAGTTTAAGTAATTAAACTTATAGACTTCTATCTACTACTAAGTTTTAATCTAATACTAAGCCCTAGCGCTTACTCTTTTTAGGTTTATAAAACTCTAATACTAATTCTAAGAATTAATCCCTTTAAAACCTATAATATTAATAATACTTATTTTCTAATATAATTATATTTATAGCTATATAGCTAGATCTTAGCTAGTTATAATAAGACTTTTTTAATATTTTTACTTAGTGCTATAGAAAATCTTAATACTTACTATAAGTATTATAACTTATGCCCTATATTAATTATTATCTTATAAGCCCTTTAGGAATTTAGTTATTAGATTAGGGCCTATATAATAACTTAGAAGGTAGTTATATAACAATAATAGCTAGCTAGGTAATCTCTAGCTCTTTAGTAGACTAGGCCTAATTAAAAAGGCTATATCGCGACCTAAAAGGGAACGAAGAAATTATTATTAAGAATAATAATAGAAGATATATATAGAGATTAAGGTAATCCTTATGGATAGCCCTGATTTGTAATATTACTATTCCTTGAGTTATAGATGAGCCCCCGGCCATACCTAGCCCACATCACCCCCATCGTCTGAGCGGTAGGAGTACTACTAGTGGGGGCCTCTAGTTCGTCTAGTCCGGTGACTTTCTATGGGAGCGGGCCAGCAGCTCCAGAGGGAGTGCTGATGCGCAAGCATCGTGACTTCAGAGGCGATTCAGGCAACGTGACTGGGTCAGGAATATCGGCAAGGGTCCGCTTGGTGTGCCATTGATTTGGCCGCCACATTACCTTTCATCTTCCTATCCCCTTGAGATGTGTAAGGTGTGTTTTAGGTATTTGTGGACCCTTTTCCCCACCTTCCTCCCAGTACAAGACGGTAACTAGGAATCGCCTCAGAAAGTCTTGGAACTTGAGGACTTTGGCTCTCAGAGAAAAGAGGTGGGATATCACGTACCGCGCATTTCAGCCATTTTGATTGGATTCTCACCCCCCCAGTACGCAAAAAGCACCTTACGCATCTCAAGGGGATGGGAATGTGTAACCAATCAACGCAAGGCTTGAACCACCGCATATTGTTTCTTCCGTGGATCTGGATTCCTCCATACATCACCATGACAGCACAATGACTTGCCCGCTGATCAAGGCAGCCCTATCGCGAATGCTGAATCATAGCTGATCGTGGTTAACTATATGGCGGCCAAAGAATCCACGTCACAACCCGAGTACATCTCACTAACGTGATTTTAGGCATGCCATGATGCATTTGCCCGACTGCTTAATAAAAAAAACCCTCTGGTCGACGGGCGGATCTTTTGGATTAAAATGACGGCAGATTCATTCACAGCAATAAGCCACCAACGGTCAAGGTTTGATTAGCTTGCTACAGAGCATGGTATAAAGCCTTAACGACTGGCTGTAGCTATGGGCTTAAGCTACAGTATAAGATAAAAATGGGGAGTTTAAAAGAAGAGAATCTAATGATGCATAGAAAATATTTACCTCATACTCTTGTCATAGTAGTCCATGTCAGCCAGTCTTATACCTCTAGGCTCTTATTATCCGACTCGAATATATCTTACTACTCTTCCCATTATTATCTGACAAGGCCCTACACCTGTAAATATTATGAGAAAGTTGAGCCTCTTAGTATCAGGTATTGTTAAGGGTTGACTCCATCATGTCCGAGCCATGTCGGGAGCTACAACGGGAAGAGCCGCACGGCCACCCAACCGATCTACATCACCGCCCGGATACTCGTTCTAATTCTAGTTGTCCTCCTCCGGCTTCACTTGCGTCTTCGGCTCCTAACATTGCTTCATCTCAGCCTGCTCCTCCGGCAGATCCCTCCAATGCTTCGTCTTCCTCGGCTCATGCTCTTCCCACCACTGACCCTCAGCCTCAGCCGGGGCTCTTGACACCTCGGCACGAACCATCACGGCCGAAGAGCCTTCGTCCCTTCATACTCTCCGTCATGGCTTTCAAGAAGAGCCGCCAGTTCTCTAGGCCCGCTTCGGTACATCGCAAAAGGCAGATGAGTACAATTGCGGAAGCGGAAGGTCAATATGGTCCAGCTCTCACGGTAGGGGTTTCAGTATTTGTCCAACTCAGCCCTCTTCCCCATGCTGACTTTATGCCCCATACAAGACACTCTACCTCGGCATATCCGGCGTGTTCTCGGATGATCAAACTGCAATTGTCTCCTTAGCTATCAACGACAGTATCTACTTACTTGACTTCTCGGTCAAGCATATTGTACTTGATGACGTTCTAAGGGTGGACCAGGATCTTATCGCCGACTACGTCCTTGAAGAGGTTGAGAAGTACGAGCGAGAAAACTTTGCCAAGTTCGTTGGAGCCGGTCTTCCGACCACGCTCAGGTATATGAGCCCCAGTCTGTGTTCTCGTTTGTGGCTGGATCTGGACATTATCCCAATTGTATTGCGTCCTGACGGCGAGGAAAGAGAGAAAAGTTTCTGGGATGTCAAGCGCGTTGATGAGCAGGCCGATTCTATGGCTCGCAAGTGCGTCATGTGAGTATTCAGGCTCCTATGGGAAAAGACAACTTGAGTTGACATTTTGAGCTAGGCATTTCGGTCCGTCCCTTGCTCCTCATCTGCAAGTTGGATTCCGCGGCGTTGTTCAGACTGATGCTGGATTCCGTGCCAATCTGGTCACTCTGCAGAACTATAAGGATACGTGTGGAGCTGCCACCTGGAAGGCCATGTTGACCTATGTCGAGAAGCTGCACCATAATGATATACGTATTGCCTTCTTCAGCTCTACTCCGCAAGGCGGCGGTGTCGCTCTTATGCGCCACGCACTAGTCCGCTTCGCTCGCCTGACGGGTGTTCATCTGGCCTGGTACGGTAAGTAGACCTGTTCCGCAGCCAACATATCGCCACAGACTTCGTCCCTAGATTGCTTATACCCGATGTAGTTCCCAAGCCGCTTCCTAGAGTCTTCAGAATCACCAAGAATATCCACAATGTCCTCCAGGGTGTCAGCCCTCCTGACCAGCGTATCACTGCCGAGGAAAAGGATGCCATCATTGGTTGGATTACCGAGAATGCTCACCGATATTGGCTCGCTGATGGCGGCCCACTTCGCCCAGTAGAGGAGGGCGGCGCTCACATCGTTATTGTCAGTATTTTACATTCTGATTCCAGCCTTTAGATTTGATCATCAATCGCGCTGCTGTTGTTTCCTTCCTGCTTTTGACCCAGCCAACTCCTCGGCACTCTTCGTTGCTGCTGTTCACGCTGACGATACGGACAGATCGATGACCCACAGATGCCGGGCTTGATCCCCCTCATTAAGAAGATCACCCCTGACCGTCCAGTCCTCTACCGCTCCCATATCCAGATCCGAAGTGATCTGGTTGCCAAGGCTGGCTCATCCCAGGCTGATATCTGGGACTTTCTATGGAGTCATATCCAGCTGGCAGACATGTTTATTAGTCACCCAGTTCCTAGCTTTGTCCCTCATACTGTTCCAAGGGAGAAGGTCGTCTATTTCCCTGCTACTACCGATTGGCTTGATGGCCTCAATAAGAAACTGAACGATTGGGATTCTGGTTTTTATGGCCACATGTACAACGATGCTTGCCACTCCCAGCGCATGTGAGTATTCGGACACTGGTCAAATGTTATGATGGAGAAGATCTCTGATTGACCGCTCTGGAGGACCGAGTTGGACTGGCCAGCCCGCAAGTACATCACCCAGGTGGCCCGCTTCGATCCCTCAAAGGGTATTCCAACCGTCATCGATTCCTATGCTGAGTTCCGCCGCCAATGTGAGACCGCCGGTATTACAGATGTCCCTCAGCTCATCGTCTGCGGTAATGGATCAATCGATGATCCCGACGCCAATATGGTCTACGACCAGGCAATAGGCCAGCTTGAGACATACTACCCTCACCTCATCAGAGATGTTAGCATCATGCGCCTAAGCCCAAATGACCAGCTACTCAACACCATTATCGCCAAAGCCCATGTTGTCCTTCAGCTCTCGATTCGCGAGGGCTTCGAGGTTAAGGTCTCAGAGGCTCTACATGCTGGCCGACCTGTTATCGCCACCAAGGCTGGCGGTATCCCTCTCCAGGTCAAGGATAAGGGGAACGGTTTCCTTGTGGACCCGGGCGATTGGAAGGCTGTTGCTGGCCACCTCATGGATCTCTTCACCAATGACGACCTACATAAGAAGATGAGCCATACCGCCAGGACCGGCGTCTCGGACGAGGTCGGCACCGTCGGTAATGCCCTCGGCTGGTTCTACCTGGCTGCCAGATGGGCCGAAGACAGCGTCGTAGAAAGGGGTAAGGGCGGCCTGCCGGGCAACGAGAGATGGGTCAATGACATGGCCCGGGAGGAGGCTGGCTGCCCGTATTCTGAGAGTGAAAACCGCCTACCGCGACAGTTCACCGAAAAGAAGGTTCTCGATGCCAAGGCTGCCGAGTGAGTACCGGACACACAAGCAGCGGAGGTCTAAGGGGGCTCTGCTGGTGCTTGGGGGTGGCGAAAACGCCCAGAAGGAAACCAGCAATGCAATTTGGTTAAATCCGGCACATTTTACGAGGGATTTTGACTGTGCGTTGAAGTTCTTGATTTCTAACTGAATGAGTGACTGAAGTTGGTCTGTTTTATCCTTCCTTGGATCCCTCGTATTCGTCAGCTATGACGGAGTGTTCTTCACAATCTGTTTTATCTGTTGAAATGAGAAGATGCTAATTGCTTGGTTCATCCTAAAAGTGCAGTAGGGGAACCACTGTTTACAAACAGACACGATCTCTTATAGAATGTTCCTCCTTCTTCCACACCTAGCCACCGCCTTGGTAGCCTCACACTGGTGATCTCTAACAGGACGTGCTATAGCCGGCTTGGCCACCGGTGCTCCGCTGACCATCGTGCCCATTTATGATCTTCTGGCTCAGTTAACCTATCGAGGGCTAGGCTCTAACTATAATAAAAAGCACATATTTAATATATTATAGCATTATTTCTTAATATTCATGGAATAGCTTTTTTTTTAACCTGTTACTATTAATAATTAAAGAATTATACTTAATTATATTATTATAAAAAGTTAAGCCTCTTATAAGGTATATAATTATTTTCACTTCTATATAAGAAATAAGAAAATTATCTTACTTTATTTTCTCTTAAGACTATAGTCTCTTAATATAATATTTACTAATATAATACTAAGAACTATAATTAATAAGTTATATAATGCTAGGGATCTTACTGCTATAGCTATAGCTATAAGTTTAGCCCTTATTGCTACTAAGTATAAAGGCTAATAGCTTCTTTTTTTTTTTTCTCTAATAAGTTGAATCTTAAAAAGAATTAAATTAATAAAAATCTAAAATATCTCTTAATGTATAATATTAATATAATAATTAGTCTCTATAAGTAATAGGCCTAATTTATAAATAATAAATATATTAAGCCAGCTATCTTAGGTAGCGAGGTATTTCTTATAATATTAAAGTATATACAGGTACTTTAAGTATTAAGGCACTTTCTATAGCGCTATTAGCTATTAAAACTATAAGTATTTAAAAAGCTTATAATTTTAGAGCTTAATAATTACCCCTTTATTAAGGCTATAAAAAATAATATAAGCTAAGTTAATAACCTATTATAATTAATTAAAAAGCTAAAGCTAATATAAGGATATTAATAAAATAAGAAAACTAACTATTAGGGGATGGGATTAAAGTTATTAAGTTATTAAGTTATTAAGGTAACTTAAGCTATTAAGAAAGAAGAAGGTTTTAGTTATAACTAAGGTAGAAAGGTTTAGGTTATAGAGGAGGATTATAGCGAGGATTAAGTAGATTAGAGCTTAAATATAATATCTCGGCAAATTGCTAAACTTTGGCTTGTAGACGTTAACTTTGAACACAATAGTGCCCATTTATATTGTCGAGCTAGCGCCTGCGGAGGACCGAGCCTACTTCCTGGCTCTGAAGGGCTTGTTGACAGCTATTGGCTACTTGATCGCAAGCCGGATTAGATATTCCACCTCTTTTGCTGCTACGGACACGCAAGGGAGAGTTCCATCCGCGATGCAAGGACCGCGGGCCGTGGCGCTCCTTATTTAGCCTTTTGCCTTCCCAACTCCCATGCTGGCGCAAATTACGACTTTTCTTACTGCATATTGAATCCAACTTGTATTGACAATGACGTCAGTGAACTTGAAAGACCCTATCTGAGAGGTTTGAGCGTTTATAACGATGCAGCTAGGTATAACTCTTCTACTGCGGGCGCCAGAAGGTTAAAAAAAGGCCGCTATGTTAGCATTGGGATATAATGCTTAAATGTGTTAATAATGTGTTATTTATTTCTTTAGCTAATTTTAAAGTCTATAGCTATGTGATAATTGTATGTATTCCTAAGGGATAAACCAGTCATACTAGGTTTATATTAGTAGAAATATTAGTCGCGCTATACTTAAATAATAGGAGTGCTATATCTAGTAATATACTTAAAGATATTAAGTATAACTAAGTTATTTTAATAGCTAAGGTAGCTATTATATACGAAATATAATAAATATATTTTATATACTTATATAGTTTACTTAGATCGCTAATAAGTTAAAATATTATTATTCTTAGCTTATATTAGTCTTAGATTAATATTATTTTAATATAGTATTAGTCTAGTGCCTAATAAGTATGCTAGGTCTAAGGATTTATAGATACTATATAATATAGCAGCAGGGGTTATAATAAGCTATATCTTAAGCTTTAAGACTATACTTTCTAAGTTAAAAAAATAATATTAGCTTTCTTAAAAAATATATTTAAATTTTTAAGTATTATAATGACTTAAAATATAAGATAAAAAATAAAAAGAAATAGTTAGTTTTTAAATTATATAATATAAAGTATATAATTAAATATTTTATATTTTTTTTATATTTTTTATATATAATTAATCTTATAATATTTAGAAATTAATACGTATATAATAAATAAAGTAATATATAAAGCTATATAGTTTTATTATTATAATAATATTTTTAAAATAATAAAGAAATAATTTTTATAGTTATTATAAATTAAAAAAAAATAAAAATTAATTAATTATTTACTTACTTATTAAGTAAAGTATTTAAGTTTTTTAAACCTTATTTTACTATTAATATAATTATTCTAAGTTATAATAATAGCTTAATTACTTAAGAGGCTATTTTTTTAATCTTAATTAATAAGGTAATATTAAGTTATATTAATTTTTACTTTTTATATTTTTTAAAACTTATTATAATTATTTATACTTATTATTATAGTTATAAAAAAGCTAGATTTATTATAATTATAAATATTATTTAATAAAATATTATATTTTAAGCTTTAAGTATTATTTAATAAAATTTAATACTAAATATAAATTAATTAAGTTTTAATATTATATAACTAAGAGAAAAGGTTTTATAAATTTTAATTAAAAATATATTAAATAGCTATTTAATTATTTAAAATAAATAATTATGATAATTATAAAATAATATTATATTAAGACTAAATATCTAATTATTTATAATTTAAAACTTAAAAATAAATTATATAAGTACTTATTATTTATTAAAAGCTTAAGTTAGGATTATTTTATATAACTTAAAAAGTAAAAATAATTTAATATTAAAAAAGCCTTATAATATACTAGGCATTTAACAATTAATTAAGTATATAAAATAATATAAATTAAAAGACTTTTATTATCCTTATATAATTATTATACTTATTTATTATATATTAACTAAATTAATAATAAAAATAAATCTAAATATACTTATTTAATATATTTTAAAAAATATAATAAATATAAGAAATAATTTTAAATTATAAATCTTAATATAAAGACTTTTAATAGTAATAAGCTTTTATATAACAGTATTTTTTAAAAATATAACTTAATAATTTATTTATAAAAAATAACTTTTATAAAATAAGATTATATTTTATAAAATTAATTTATTAAAATAAAATTTAAAAGTTAAATTATTAAAAATGAAATATTAATTTTATTTTTAATTAAATATTAAGTATACAAATCTAATAACTAATTATAAGTATATATATTATACTTATTTTATATTTTTTTATATATTACCTACCTAGTTATTAATTTAATAATATTAAATATATTTAAGTATATTATAAAATATAATATATATATAATTAAGTATTTATAATAATCTCTTTTAGTAATATAAACCTTATATAATTAATTAATTTATATAAAAACCTTTTTAATTATTATAATATACCTTATAGCTTATAAGAATAAAAAAAGCATTATATTAAGAAAACCTATAAATAGCCTAATTAATAGTTTTTATAAGTAATATAAATTTTTATAATAAATTATATAGCTATTTACTAATATAGTCTAACTCCTATATATTGTAACGCTGATTTTTTTTAAAACTTTTTAAACCTAATTTTCTAAAGCGAGCAAAATTTCACTAACACTCGCGGCCCCGGCTGCACATAGGTGCTAACCCGAAATGCACTACTGATCGACCAGGACAACCCTCGTGACTCTAGCTAGCTAGCTAGCGTTTTATTATTACCACACATACTTTTGCCCTCTAACCTTCCTTCCTGCCTCAGCTGGGCTTTCAGTCCTTGCTCATAGCTCTCAGCAGGTCCACAGACACACTGTCTCGCACACTCTCCTGCAACCACCCAGGGAAGCCGCGTAGGAGGGAAACCCATCCTAGGCTCTCGGGGACGACTATCTGTGCGCCATATGTAGAGTAGAGCTGGTTGACAATTCTGCCAGCTACCTCTTCAGGAGTCACAGTAGGATCCCGCATCTTCCCCTCCTCCTTGGGCTTTGCGATCATCGGGGTTTGTACCCAAGTTGGGTGCACAACGCTGCAGGTCGCTATTCAGGGGAGAGAATCTAGACCGCGGTTGGGAGTCATTACCTAGTCCGCACCATGTGTGCTTTATAAATATGTCTCAGTTCCTGCGCGAGGCCTTCCGAGAATGAGAGAACTGCGGCCTTGGAACATGCATAGTCGACGTTGCTGGCTTGAGTACTGAAGGACGCCATGCTCGCTATGTTGACGATGTGACCGTGGTTTCGTTGCACCATGCTTGGAAGAAACTCCTTCACCAACAGGATAAGCGCGATAATGTTCACTTCAAAGAGCTTTCGGCTCTTGGGTTTAGGCAGGTCCAGCAGTGACATTGCATTTCCAATACCTGCATTGTTAACGAGGACAGTTGGGTCGCGGTGTTCTTTGCGAACGCGATCTGCGACAGAGGCGATGGCGGAAGGGGCTATCAGATCGACTTGGTAAAAGAAGGTCCCTGGCACTAGAAAATGGGAATTTAGTTCGTGCGATGTAGCAAGCGACTGGGTATTGCCGAGAATACTCACATCGTGCACCTTGGGGCCCATTCAAGTCTAAGATGATGACTTTGACGGTCCTCTGCGCAAGCTTGGCAACTATCGTGGCGCCGATACCACTGCTTCCACCAGTGACCACCACGACCACTCTTTTCCAGTCCCAAGACTTATCAGTCAGATAATTGTTCACCTTTCTCCGACTCAACCATTTGTTCAGCCTGGGCAGTAAGCTCAAAGCCAGCAGCGCCGCAGCCCCGGCCTGGACCTTGGGCAGCTTTGCAAGGTCTGCAACGCTTGCCAACATCTGCTGTTTATCCATTGAGAGAAAGAGCAAGGCCGGGTGTGATGGGAATATAATGCGGGAGGTGTGAAGGACGGTTATTGAATTCTAAGTTGTCACAAACAGCATTAGAGACTAAATTGAGGATATCGTGCTGACTTCTCTCGATTTTCTTCATCGTTCATCCTATTCGTAAAGTTTAACATGGTGGACCCAAACGAGTTCCCAAAGATTGTATCGTTCACCCATGCATGGCACACCAAGCCTTATAACTTCATTTCCCCGGAGCGCCCAGAACTGTCCGTCTCTGCAAAGAACGTGGTTGTCACGGGTGGAGGCACCGGCATCGGCAATGCGATTGCGACAGCCTTCGCGCAGGCTAACGCAAAGTGTGTCGTCATCCTGGGCCGGCGTCGTGATTGACTGGAGAGGGCTGCGGCCTTCATCTCTGCAACTGCAGCAGGGCAGACCAGACCGAAGTCTTCTATCAAGTCGCTGACATCACAAATCGCGCCCAGGTCGATCAGGCATTGGACTCCGCCGTCAGTAAGGCAGGCAAACTAGATATTCTTGTCTCCTGCGCTGGCGTCTTGCCAGAAAACGGTCCCATTGCTGCATTTGAGGGGCCAAAACTTATGCGTGCTTTTGAGGTCAACGTTCTCGGTGTCGTTAATGTTATCCAGGCGTTTGCAGTACGTGCCAGCTCGGAGCCTACCTTGCTGAACATCTCGACCGGGACTACCCATACGGTGCCCGTTAAAGGACAAGGCGCATATAACGCCAGCAAGTTGACCGCCCTTAAGCCTGTAGACCAATTTGCTGCCGAGAACTGACACTTCCATGTCGTTAATGTCCATCCCGGGTCGGTGGCGACGGAAATGAACGGGATGCAGGAAGAGGCTCCCGACGCTGGTAAGTGGCTCAAGACCTCCAGTTCACAATTCCAATGTGTGGACTTTATCTGACTTTTTTGTGCAGCCGAGCTCCCCGGCCAGTTCTGCGTGTGGCTGGCCTCAGCAGAAACCCGATTCCTCAGAGGCAAGTTCGTTTGGGCAAACTGGGATGGAGAGGAGTTGCTACGGAGGGCCAACGATATCAAAAGTACACATCTGCTCAATTTGGTTCTCGATGGCGTCCCAATGTAGTATGCGGCGGTTCGAGTGCAGGCCTGTATTAGCCAGTGGGTTTGCAGTTAGGACATGAATGTTCCACTTAGCCTACAGAATGTCACATCACGGGCTCTATGACCCCTATGGTCAACAAAGATCGATTTCGGAGGAAACAGATAGTCGGGAGAATATCGCCACTGGCGATGAGCACGACTATCCAAGGAAGGGAAGCTAAGGGCTTCTAAGAGCTTCAATGCAGTCCAAATCCCCCGTCAAGTATGACACAGAACATCACTGCGTTCGAGTAGGCCTCTGTTGTCTGATTCTTTGCATCACATAATTTTGATGTAATCTTTCTGACTGTGACTTCTTGTTCTCGAGGAATGGATGGGCTGTGACCGAGATAACGGATGGGTTTCACGCTTTTGAGATATCACCATTCTCCACTCCGCATCGCTGTTTGGGCTTACGTGACCATTAGTCGGGAATTGCAAATCACCTTCAAAAAAAAAAAAATTTAACGTACATGATAAGCGAGCGGCGCAGACAAGCGAGCGACGCAGTTAAAATTTCTTAGTATTTACACTTTAAACTTAAAAAATTCTTAAAAATTAAGGGTAAGCTTAAAATAGTTATAAATTAGTAAGTAAGACTATTAATATATTAGTAGCTTAAAAATGATTTTTTTAAACTTTTAAAAAAAATTCTTTATTAAGTTATTAGATAAAATTCTATTCGCACTGTTTTTTTTAAGTTTTTTATTTTTTAAAAAAAAATATTATTTTTTAAAAATCTAAAAAAAATACCTCATAGTTTTCTTTTTAGTTAAATAGCTAAAAATACTATTTTTAAGTTTCTAGCTATTTTATAGCTATTTTTAAATACTTAAGGTTTATTATTTTTAAGTGCACAGTATAGGTGCGCCGCTCGCTTGTCTGCGCNTTAAATACTTAAGGTTTATTATTTTTAAGTGCACAGTATAGGTGCGCCGCTCGCTTGTCTGCGCCGCTCGCTTATCATATACGTTAATTTAAATAAATAAATAAATCCCGTGGACCCTCACACCCTCGGAAATAAAGCTGCTGAATCCTAGAGAGTACTCACCGCGTCGAAAAATCATCCCTCATCTCACGCTCGAGCACCGTATTTTTAATATCCAGAAGAGGCCATGCGGGATAGATATGGGCGGGAAGGTGTTGGCAGAAGAAAGGTAAGATGTGAAGAACAGAATGAATAGCCAGGTCCAGCTAACAATATCACGGTAAAGGCGTGTGATCTTTGCCATACGAGGAAAATCAAATGCGATTCAAAGGAGCCGAAGTGTACACACTGTGCCTTTTCAACAAAGACTGCACTTATATGCCATTGCCTCGAAAACGAAAGGCTCAGGCTATCCAACTGGAGTAGGTAGACTCTACGTCGCCTCCTGATTTCCAATATCCCCATATCAGGCGCGAAACCGCCATTTGCGCTCCTGACTGATGGGATATGGCAAGTTTGGCTGTGGTCACTGGTTTCGAAAGCGAGCCTGCGCAGGTTGCAGATGTTAAAGATCCCATCGATAACCAACGAACCGTTGATGCGACGGGTTCAACCGTAATCCATACCTTTAACAGTATGTTCATACCAGCCATACCGGACTAGCTATTCCATTGGACCAACCGATTCCTAGTGCGGCTTGACTCTCCCCCAGGTAGCCAGAGCTATTGCCTACCGCCTTTGCGGGATATTCGTCCCTTGATAGACGACTATTTTGCTCAGTTCAACAGCCTCCTGCCGCTCTTTGACCGAGTCGACTTATGGAGATGCTGGAGCATTATTATACGAGTTGTTCTGAAAACGACTCTGCAACTTGGGCCGTCGTCAATGTTGTCCTGGCCTTATCTACCCAGCAATGCCGCTATCACAGCCATTGCGATCGGGGACCAGAGCTGCAAAGATATGTCAGCAACACCCAGTCCGTCATGGACGAACTGGTCGTCAGAGATGTGGATTTGAAGGGCATCCAAGTGATTTTAGGACTCGTCATATTCCAGTGCGCTCCAGATTCCCGTCCCTCTCCCGTACTTGTCGCTACGGCGGTAAAGCTTGCTCACCGGTTGAGATTAAACACAACCCATGGACAACAGGGTCCGAGCGAAAAGCTTGCCCTGCAGCGGAACCGCGTGTTCTGGATTTTGTTTATCCTTGACAGAGACACTAGCTTGCGAACACGGGAGCCGTATCTTCAACAAGGTCAAGACATGGACATAGAACTTCCCGCCTCTACCAGTTTGGATGGCACGACTGGGAAAACTTTTGCTCCTGGCGGCACGGATTGGCTTGACTTTTTTCGATGCCGCACTGAACTTGCGCATATCCAAGGGCAGGTATATAACCTGACATACTCAATCTCCGCACAGGCACTACCTGGCCGAGACAGACAATCAAACACTATCATCCTAGACAGCTTGCTACGATGTTGGAAGGACGCCATTCCAGAAGTTTTCCAACCGCCAAGATTTATCCAATTATTTCCCGAATGGATAAGCTGCCACATGACGATGTTATTCTTCTCATATTATCAAAGCGTTTATAAGGCACACGCAATATCCGGATTTGACATGGACTGGATCCGAGCTCTGACGGAGTACAGTGGTAGATATAACGTAGGAAACGATCGTGATTCTTGTCAGCAGGACGCTTTCTCTCCATCACCTTCGAGCTGGCCCGAAGATACGCAGGCAGCAAGGACGTGTTCGGATTGGTATCCGAGCATCAATAAATCGGACGTCGCCTTAATCTGGTTCGTTGCTCCAGTTAAATAGTCCCGCGAAGAGATTGGCTCATATACTACCCTAGGAATTTATCTTGCACATACATCTCCTCGCTTGTCATCGTCATCGCGAACAGGCTGATCTGTTTGGAACACGTGGAGCAGAGTACGCATGGGCAGGATGTGCAGTTGATTGCCGAGGATTGCTTTCATTGAAGAGTATGACAGATGTGTTTAGGGATGAGAGGTTTTCAATGCTCTCCCGGGCCTGTTCTAAGCTCAACTCTCGAGCCATGCTTGCTGAGCTGGTGTTTGGGTTGCCATACATTGACGATTTGCCGGCGCCTGATCCAGGAAAGCGGGATGATATTTCATCGTTTGATATTATCAACGCCTTCATCCAGGCAGGATCGTTAGGATTTTAGTCCTCTATTTCATTAAGAGATGGCTTATCAACCTACGGAAGCAGACGTTGAATATACCATGCGATATCGGGAACATCAACCCTTTCAACTAATGCCAACCGCCGCCTTTCAAGTTACAGAGGGAATGGAAATTACATATCCCTCCTTTGTACACCAGGAGCTTATACGCGCAACAGTTTTGGCGAGTTGAAGATAGGTATAACGCTCGTTGAGCACCATGCTAGATGCCCCTGCTTGCAGCTTGTTCTTGCAGCACTAGTAAGCGGATACTGATAGAGCTTCATCGATTAACACTTGTCCTACCATGATATTGGCCCTTGGCCTTCGCGTCATCGTCAGGTGTTCGAGGCGCTGCACTTGCCAGTGGCGTTGTGACATTCATGCGACCTCCTTCCACTGGTTGCAAAAGTCAATGAAACGCTGGAATACTTTCTCCTTGAGCTTCTCTTCCTAAGCTATATATTCTAAGCCATCCATGCGCAACGAAGCTGACCCTCCCGCGTGCCCAAACTCTTTAATAGACTTGACATGATTACAGCAAACGCTAACCGGTCCAGTTTTTCCCAGCAGATTCTAGCATACCAGGAATGCCATCAATCTTCTTGAAGGGTCCAACGACACTGAACTCATGCCATATTCGGTCCGTGATGCGCCAACCATCGACAGTTTTCTCCAGTTGGTCAGTATAGGTTCCATGAGTTTGGAACATCATTGGCTCCCCTTGCTTATCCTCAAGGCCGCTCGGGTTGACTGCTTTGACTTTCACCACTGCTTTCTGTCTTCCTTCCAAAAAATCGATTCTGACGTTCGTGTAAATGTGGAAAGCCCAGGGAAGCAGCTTGCCAGTGAACACGGGTCCTTCCTTAGCCTCCTTGTACGTCATCACCCCCCCACCGGCTGAGGTCCAGTCGAATGTTGTATCGGGTAAGAAAATATTATCCAGGGACTCGCGATCGTCAGCCGCATGGACATAGCGCGTGTAGATGTCTTGGATCTCCAGGCGGTCGGAGATTTCCTCAATCGATAGAGTCATGATGCTGGGTAGGTGTATGAGGAGCGAAGGGAAGACCGAGTACTGGGGAAAGAAGATTTTGGTAATGTGTGGTATAACACAATCCGGTCTGAGAGAGGTATTTATTAATGACATCGTCGGGGCTCGGGCTCTCGGGTCAGTCCGGTGATCCGTCACACCGAAGCACAGGCCCCCACAAGATCGAAGATTGTGGCTAATTGGAAATGTAGACCCAGAAACGGACTGCGTTTCCGGTGCGTTTCCAACTCTGCGCCAGTTAGCGTCCATAGAAGTCTGCCCTATTCCAACTGCGTGGCAGGACCGACACCACAGACACCAGTCTGTCTTTGTCTGAGACGGCCACAGACACGGCCACGGCCACGCAGCTTCTCGCCCTCACTACGCCGTTCAAGCAACCACGCGGATGCGATTCACATTGGGAGCGCAGTAGCATACTCTCGACTGAGGGCGACACAACTACGGTGCCAGTTCTGTTATCGAAAGCCGCGCCATCATGTTACCCATCTGGCTGGAGGGATGTCGTGCCCGAGAGCCGGTGGCACTTCAACCCGACTGTATGTCCCAGCGGCTGGACCTACTACAGCATGGGCCAGGATGGAGTCATGGGGCCTTCCACAGCCTTCTGCTGTAATAGGTCCGCTTCCACTTATCCTTGACATGTTCTTGGCTTGGGGAAAGCGAATATGCTAAGATATCTACCTTCGTGGCTATACGCGCTTAACAACGATGACTGGGAGCTCGTTGCCTCTGCGGACATTAGCACACATCGTTGTGGACGCTGGGTGCAGAATACCGATGAACAAGCCACGACGAGCGATGCGAAGGCAGCCTCCAGCATCAGCACGAGTCGAACTCTTATGTTGCGCGAGGCATGGAGTATATCCTGGCATGCATCTGACACATCGACGCTGACGCCCAAGCTGCCTTCCCTAACGAGCAACATGGAAGTTCCAAACTGGACGCCTGGTCAGGATGTTCCCGATGGTAAATTAGATGAAAACTCGGTTGATGATGGTCCATTGTCGGATAGTATGGGCAAGTTTTTACTGATTGGTCTGCCCATTATTGGTGTGTTTTTTATCTTATCAGGTGGTTGGATTTGTATGGTGCATTATACAAGGCGAAAGAGAGCTGCTAGAAATTACGTAGTTGTTAAGCTTGTGCCTCGCTTGCTGAGACTATGCCTCGCGCTCTCTACTAATATAAACCTGGTATGATTGTTTTATCCCTTAGAAAATATACGATCGTCGCACTTGCAGGCTATTACTAAAGACCGTTGCAAGCTTGATGGGAACCTCGGGCATTATAATCAGATTTGCTGGTCTTTGACAACAGGCGGCTATTGATAACTTCCCCAGAATTATACTACTATTTCTTCCTATAATTTCTATGAATTAAAATCCATCAGCCGCCCAGTTAGCATGCTCGTTAACCCTAACAACCTTGCTGTATCCATTGACTCCATTCGATGTCTTTTCCTCATTCAACTTATCACTAACAGGACCATAACCACCTCCCGAAGGGCTTTCAATCACCAACTGATCACCAGCCTTCATCCTCACCATGTTCCTCTGTCCAAGGTTCACCGCCCTAAACGATCCATCCTCGAGCTTGCGGTTCCATGTATTCGATCCGAACGCGCCCGGATCACCGCCGCGGAGACCATAAGGCCTCGTCGTCCTCCGCTCAGTGATGACGCTGAAGCTAAGCGGCGCCAGAGCCTCGTACACTCTGCGAGTTCCGTCGCCGCCATTGAACGTGCCCTTGCCACCGCTTCCCTTTCGGATGCTAAACTCCCTCATGAGGACCGGGTACCGCTTCTCGACGAGCTCTGCGTCGGTGATGCGTGTGTTGGTCATGTGAGTGTGCACGGCACTCGCGCCGTGCCATGTTGGTCCAGCGCCTGCACCGCCACAGATAGTCTCGCCAAAGGCATACCGGAAGCCCTTGGTGCGGCCAGCCTCGTCGAGGGCCTCGCCGCCGAAGAAGCCGACGCAGTTCATGCATCCCTGAGAGGCAGCAGCGGCTTCGAACGCGTGAAGGATCGTGTCGCAGATGCGCTGCGAAGTGTGCGTGTTGCCGGCGCATACAGCCGCAGCTCCCGAAGGATTTAAGAAGCAGCCTTCGGGAATGACGATATCGATAGGTGTTAGGCATCCCTGATTCAGCGGGATATCAGCCCCAATCATAGTTCGAAGGCAGAAAATAACGCCAGAGTATGTGAGGGCCCTGGGCGCGTTCATATTTCCGTGGAGCTCGGGAGTGGTGCCGGTGAAGTCAAAAGTGGCGCTTCCATCCTCTCGGATCTGAACTTGGAGGCAGATCCGGGAACTGTTGTCCATGTAGCCGACGGCACTGAGCCTGCCTCCGGGGTACTGCGTGCGGACCTTCTTGAGGAATCTCCGGATGGCAATCTCGGCGTTGGACTGGATGGCATCCATGTAGAACTGCACCGTCTTCTGGCCGTACTGGTCCATCAGCCTGTTGAGGAGTTTGGCGCCTTTGTTGTTGGCGGCGGCAAAGGACTGGAGGTCAGTGATGTTATCACTCAAACGTTGCGTGCTGTTGCATCCAGGTCGGGTTCCTGGCTCGGCAAAGATCTTGGCGATGCCCTCGTGGTCGAACTGGCCGCCGCGGATCATGGTGAATGTGTGGATTGCAACACCCTCCTGCCACAGCTCGGTGGAGTTGGGCGGCATGGACGTCCCCTCAGAGCCGCCGATATCAGTGTGGTGGCCACGAGAGGCAAGGAAGAAGAGGATCTCCTTGCCAGCCTGGTCGAACACCGGAGTGACAACGGTCAAGTCGGGCAGATGTGTTCCTCCGCTCACTGCAAACTGTTAGCCACGGCTCTAAGATCCTAGACAAAGAGGGCTCTTTCTCTTACCGGGATGGTTCGTTACAAAGACATCACCAGGCTGCATCTTGTCACCGACCTGCTCGATCTGGCCCTTTACCGCATAGCTCATGCTACCCAGGAAGACAGGGACGTGGGGTGCGTTAGCTACCAAGTCACCGGTAGGGCCAAAGATGGCACAAGCAAAGTCAAGTCTCTCCTTGATGTTGAGAGAGACAGAGGTCTTCTGCAGCGAGCGACCCATCTGCTCCGCAATGCTCATGAATCGATGACCAAACACGGAGAGCTGAACTGGGTCGACGGTCAGGGCATCGGCCTTTGAGGGGTTCTGGGCCTCGACATCGATGATGATGTGATTCGAGAGAACTCGGGCCTTGCACTTGGGGGCTACCACGACAGTCGCCGTGTCATCGATTATCACCGCGGGTCCCGAGACCAGATTGCCGGGGGACAGATCCTTGAGCAGCAAAACGCTGGCCTGGTGGAAGCTGCCGTGCTTGAAATACATGGGTCGCTGAGGAGTGTTAGACAGTGTCTCTAGAGGGAGGAGCGATACACTTACCGTCTCGGCCGCGAGCTTGTCTGCGTTGATGGGCGTGAAGCTCTCACCTTTCAGCTCTTGCTCAAGGGCCTCGTTATCCTTGGTGCTCTCGGTACTGACACCAATAGCCCGAACGCGGATGTCATCGACGAGCACCTCTCTGTCGGCCGGGAGAACAAAGGAGAATTCTCTCAGATGCTCGGCGATAAACTCCCTCTTCCAGTCTCCATCAGCGGGCTCCAGGATCATCAGGGTGGTGTCGCTGCCACGGTAACGGAGGTTGAGATAGACGTCGTGCCTGATGGCTGCCTGGTCGACTCCTTGCTGAATGAGGGCATATGTGCCAAACTTTCGCAGATGCTCGTGGCGGGCGCTGATCTTGGGCAGGCTTTCGGCTGTGAGGACCTCGTTGCATGGCTCCTGGGCTTCTTGGACGACCTCGGCAAGGGCCATGCCTGGGTGATGTTAGATATCTCAGAAACATCTCCGTGGATTCCTGAATAATAAAAGAAAAGGAAACTCACCGTATGCCGACAGAAGACTAGAATATTTGTGCATCACAACCTTAGAAATACCGAGGTTTTCTGCGATCTCACAGGCATGCTGACCTCCCGCTCCACCAAACACGGCGAGATTATGCGAATCGATCTCGAAGCCTCGTGCTTCCGTCAGAGATCGGATCGGTCTGCACATGGTCTCGTTGGCGACCTCGATGAAGCCAACGGCGACCTCTTCAGGTGTCACATCTCGACCAGTGTCCCTTCGAATGTCACTGGCCAACTGCTCAAATTTTTGCCGCACGATATCCACGTCGAGACCCTGATTCTCGTCGGGCCCAAAAATCTTGGGGAAGTACTCCGGCAGGAGACGCCCCAGGAGTAGGTTGGCGTCGGTGATGGTGAGGGGGCCTCCCTTTCGGTACGCTGCTGGGCCGGGATGGGCACCAGCACTCTCGGGCCCGACCCTAAAGAGGCCGTTCTCCCAGAAGAGAATGCTGCCACCGCCGGCTGCGACTGTGTTTATGTCCAGCTGGGGGCTTTGGATGGTGACTCCGGCGGTGGTGGTTTCGAAGACGTGGTCAAAGGTACCCCCGTAGCGGCTCACGTCGGTAGAGGTTCCTCCCATGTCGAAGCCAACGACAGGTGTTTCGCCGTCATAGGATGTCCGAGCAAAGCCGACAAGACCGCCTAGTATAATAAATGAGCCTCAATGGTCTGCGACGTCAGGGACACGGGGCATCTTACCTGCGGGTCCGCTTAGGATGCCCTTCATACCACTAAATGACTTGTAGTTGACCAGACCACCGTCGCTCTGCATGAACTCGCAGCGCAGCCCTTCAAGGTTACCGTCTTCAAAGCCGGCTGCGAAACCGGCAATGTACTTGTTGGTCTCCGGTGTGAGGTAGGCATCCGCAGAGGCCGTGCCGGCACGAGACACCATCTTGACCATGTTGGCGCCAACAGCAGACGACAGGGAGACGTGGTCAAAACCCATCTCCTTTGCCAAGGCCTCGATTCTCCGTTCATGGTCGGGAAAGAGGAAGGAATGGGCCAGACAGACCGCAACAGTGGTGTAGCCTTGATCCCGGAGGCTTTGGAGCGATGCCTTTGTCGTGTCCTCGTTGAGGCTCTCCAGGACCCTTATCAGCTCGCCGCCAACCCCCTCGACAACCTCGCCCTGGATGACTTTGTGGACACCGTTGACGCGGTCAGCCTCCTCGTCGTAGTGCTCAAGAGTGACGCGCTCGTCGATCTCGACTACGGTGTCGTACAGCACGGCAGCCTTGCGAATATCGAGAGCAAAGATGTTGGGACGTTGCTGGGAGCCAATCTCCAGGACGTCTCTGTGGCCCTTTGTCACCAAGAAGGCGTGTCGACTTCCTTTACGCTCCAGAAGGGCATTTGTAGCAACCGTGGTGCCCATGCGGATTGCGCGGATGGGCTTCTTGGGAAGAGGCTCTGACTTGGGGATGTCTCGTCCAAGATAGTGACAGAGCACTCTTCGAACACCTGAGGGCGCGTTAGTGGGACCGTCAAGGCACAGCTGAGCGCAGCTAACTGACCTTCTGTGGGAGCATCCTTGTAGTGATCCGGGTCCACAGAGAGAAGCTTGAAGACAAGATCAGGCTTGCCCTCGACAGACGCCCAGACATCGGTAAAGGTTCCGCCTCGATCAATAGCGATCAGGATAGAGTCCTCAACTGACTCTGTGCTTGTGCAGGAGTGAGGCATGATGAAGATGGGCTGGCTATCTGCGTACACGAGCAGGTAGATGGAGAGGCAGAGATAAGAATGGGATGATGGAAATTGACATGATAGTCCATTGACTGGGGACAAGCCTGGTTTTAAACACAGATCACGAAACAGAATCTCATCGGAATATGTGCAGATAGATATCTGGTCTGCATCACAGTTCGAAACGACCTTCTCTCTTTCAATAACTGCCACAGGGTCCATCCACCCTAGACCTCTGACTCGTGAGGGGGGGAGGCCGCCCCACTATTTCCCCGCGATGCCATCACTCCGAATCTCCGGCTCATATCTAGGCTGGGGCCAAGGGCTGGATAACGCCTTGTGAATGGCTCGAGCTGATAAGCAAAAGGCGGGTCAGGTCGTTTCGACCTTCTCCCTTCTATCTCTTGTGCCCCCCGTTATCCGACACATGACCGAGCTGCCACTTAACGTCCTCATTCCATCACTCCACCTTTGAACCCCCCCAGATCTGCGCAATCTCGGCCGCAAAACATCATCACTCGAGCCGTCTCCCACCCTAGCTGTTTCTCGTCCGTCTCTTGTGATGCCCCGCCGGAGACAGAACGAACCCACGGAGAAGCGTGGGAGGAATGCCTGCTGGAAGTGCAAGGGTAGGCAATCATCTCCCCCGGCCCCCTCAGTCAACCTAGGCTGACCCAGCGTGCCCTAGAGCGCCGCATCAAGTGCACCCTAGAGAGACCCGTCTGCAGCAACTGTGCTCGGTGGAAGCACGCGTGCCAGTACGGAGTCAAGCTGCTGTGGAGAGAAGAGGCCCTTGCCAGGGGCATCTGCTTTGGACGACAAGGTACTCCCCTCTCCTAGACGTGGAACCCGCCCTGTGCTCACTATGGTCCCGCAGGTGTCTATGGCCAGTCATCTAAGGTTCCGCTTTCTAGTCAGCCTCTTGACTCGAAGAACTTTATCGGAGACGTCTACTTTCTGCACACAATCACGACTGACTTTGAGGAGCCTCGGTGTCGGCCTCGAGCGAGTGCCGATGTCGGCAGGGTCGAAGGGTCACAACATTTGAACCCTCTGAGTGCAGACCAGGCCGAGGGCGAAGATGAAGTTGCAAGAGAAAGAGAAGACGAGACAGTCTACGCCGCATTCAACAGCAATCATCATCCAGGGTTTGGCAGCCAGCTATCTTTACTCCCATCTGCCGAGACCTCTGCCGACGTGCGCCTCTTCGACTTCTTCGTCAGTTGCATGTGTCCCGGTCTCAGCAACTCGGCGAAAGACAACCCATACTGGGAGTTTGTAGTGCCCCTGTCCTTCACGTCAGAGCCCCTGTTCCACGCCCTCCTCAGCTGGGCCGCCACCGAGGCCGCCTTTGCCAACCCTGCCGCCAAAGATGCCTACGGCGTGGCCTCGGTCAAGAACAAAGGCCGGGCCCTGAAAGGCTTGAGGATGGAGATCGAGGCCGCACAGGGCGACTGGTCGACTGCGTCGGGCCATTCAGCCTCGATCCTCACCACGATAATCATACTCTCATGCAACGACATTGCGATCCTGTGCTCGACCGTCTGGATGACGCATCTGAGAGCTGCCCGAGTCCTGTGCAGCATGGTCTGGCCACGCCATCCTAGCGTGTGCGAGCCAGACAAGTTCCGCCAGTTCTGCATCATGTGGTTCGTTTCCCACGACATCATGAGCCGCACGGCTTGGATTCAGGAGACCCTATTCGACCCGGGCGAGTGGTTTGCCAGCGACGACGAAGCCGAGATCGATCCGATGATTGCCTGCTCTCGGGGTCTGATACGGCAAGTTTCGGCCATTGGGACCTTAATAATGGATCTACGGCACTCTGGGAAGAGGAAGAAAAGGCCGCGTGCAGCAGACGACGGCCAAGAAGATGTGACAGACCCCTCCATCAAGTCACGGCGCGATTCCATTGAAGATAGCCTCAAGGACCTGCATCAGCGGATCTCAACAGGGCGCGACTCCAGCGAGTCTAACGACGTGCTGCTTCAAGTAGCCGAGGGCAAGAGGCTATGCTCCCTCATCTACCTGTACGCGTGCATCGACAACGCCACGCCCACGTCACCCGTCATGCAAGCTCTGACGCGACGGGTGATGGATCTCCTGGCCGATCTTCCACCCAAACCATCGCTGACCTTTATCCTCTTCGTCGTGGGCACCCTGGGGGTGTCTAACGAGGATGATCGGCGGCTTGTGCTAGACAAGTTCGACAGCCTGATCAAGGCGAGGTGGCTTGCGTTTGTTGTGAGGGCGAGGGATGTGGTTATGGACGTGTGGCTTGATAGGGATCTGGGCAAGGCTGGGAGCTGGGAGGATCTGGTCGAGACAAAGAGTAAACTACTAAGCCTGGCATAGGATGGAAGAAGAATTGAAGCCACCTTGAATACTTGTCGTTATGTCAATCTACCAACTTTTCTTATGGATGTCCCTCTGTTACTTCAATGGACCGCCTTACAGCTTCGACTTGAGCTGATGGCCTTCAATTTGCTCCGTCCTGCACTCCCCTTCGCCAACCCAAGCCGGCACATCCTTGACATCCTGCAAATTTCCAAACCTCCAGCTGATGTCGTCGGCCTTTCCCTTGGGACTCCCCTTCCACTTCCACCTCCCCAGCTTCTGCTCCCCTTGCTCCAAGACCTCCCTCGCCCAGCGCCCAGCAATGGGCAGCATCTTGAACGCATGGCCACTATCACCAGAAAACACCATCAGCGACCTGTCCTCGGTATCCGGGACATAGTCGATGATAAAGTTGGAGTCTGTGGTGTCGCCGCACCAGCAGATGAACTTTCGTATCAGAGGCAATGAGGAGAACTGGGGTATCGTTGCAGCGATCAGCGCAGCAATCCTGTCCTCGTCCTCCTTAGGAATCTGCCCACCCGGGACGTAGGTGGCCGTGCTTTCATCTCGACAGCTGGTGGCTGGGAGACTTGCACGGCCGTGGTCCGAGACTTCGAAGTTGGTGAGGCCTGCTCTGTGGGCGCAGAGCTTCAGCAGCCCCGTCTCGGCATCCGGCTCGAAGAAGAAGCCGAGGTCGCGACAGTTGACGACGGGGATGCCAGCTAAACTACTCGCCTGCTCGGGCGTGAGCTGAATATGGGCTACAGCCCACGCCTTGGCGGTGATCTGGGGCGTGATGGAGGGTATGAGACGGCCGACGTGGGCGCCCAGGGACACGATTGTGTGGGCGGCGATGTGCTCACGGCCAGACTTTGTCTTGACGCCTTTGCATCGCTTCCCGTTAAAGAGCAACGAGACTGCGTTCCCACCCTGCTCCCCGAGAACGAAGCGCACGCCGCGTTCCTTGCAAGTCGCGTAGATCTTGGCCATGGCCCTTCCCGCGCTGGCGTATCCCCCGTACTTGTTGAAGTAGCCGTGCCATCCCTCCATGGGTCCTGTCAATTGGGTTACAATAGATCTCACATCGTGCCCAGACTTGATCTGTTTCAGCGTGCCGGAAGGGTATTCCGGGCGGCCTTTCAGCGTGAGAACAGCCTTGTTGACCGAGCTTTCTGACTTGCTAGGCCCGGTAGGTGAATTGACGACGACGAGGCCTCGCTCGGCGTAGAACGGCGCAAAGAATGGGGTTTTCCAGGCTGCGATAGCCTCCAGGGCAAGACTAGTGTAGAAGTCGTCTTCATACTCGGCGCGGATAGTCTTGTTGAGATCACACCCAGCCGAGTACGGCGAGGGTATATCGCTGCCCCTGTCGAGGACAGTGATGTTGCGGTAGCCGTTGAGGGAGAGGTCAAGGGCGGCGGAGAGACCAAAGGTGCCGGCCCCGACAATCAGGATAGATGCGTCTTTGAGTTCGGCCATGATTGGAAGACAGAGTTATCAACCCTGTTGGCTGAGGCGTTAGGGGAAGATAACGTGAGAGGGACGCTAGCAGATATATTGCAAGATATTTTCGCAATACCGGTGATGACTTGGCAGTTGAGCGATATCGGCTACCCTTATAGATATGAGCTGATATTGAACTGACTTGCTGCCTGCAATCATTGTCCGCCTGATCAAATCTTTGACAGCCTCCATAATCTTGCTGTTGTTATCTTGGCGTGTGGAGTTTTTGAGAGATTGTACCGCTACCTTGTCCCCACTACCAACCGAAAGCACCCAATAGTAGGGATTACCAGCTTCCCCGCATCCAGCCTTGGCACGGCGCGATGGAGGGAAGGTCGAAACGACCTTGCATGTCGTTGGAGACCCTGGAATTGGCTTATCAGGGGAGGTTCACGGCTCGAGTCCCGGGGAACCCTGGTCGGATAGTCGAGCAGCTGGGAGCTATCCTGTCTTACCCCGGAATGTCATGACTTCCCCTCACTGTGCTCCTCTGGTTCCACGCACATGGATCCTTGACCCGAGGCGTTATCATGGGCTGCCCTTAGGCGCGTACTAGTTATTCCCGATAATAACGCTGCCTTTCTTAGCCTCACCCAAAAGCATAAGAACCCTCCTGATACCCACCAAAACTTGCAACCTCCTGCAACAAAACGACCAGGTTCAATATCCATCTCTCCCATAACCATCATCACTACCTCTAACCACACCTGCAACCATGCGCGCTCCAGAGTCGGACGACAAGAAGCACGCCATCTCGGAGGCTCCGTCCATTCAACAGGCCGGGATGATTGAGGCTCAGAAGTTCGACAACCGCAAGGCTGACAAGGCGGCCGTCTACCTCAACAGCACTGAGCACTATGAGCCTCTCACTCCTGCCGAGGAGAAGAAGGTCATGCGCAAGATTGACTGGATCTTGCTGCCAATGGTATGGAAAGCTCTGACCTAGAGAAGAATGAATACTAATGGTTATGGCTCCTTAGCTCTTCCTCGTGGCCACTCTAGGAGCGTAAGAAGCGTCTTCGTTAGTGAAATAGGGCGCAATCATCTAATCATGTTCACCATAGTATTGACAAAGTTGCTCTCGGCACGGCTGCGCTCTACGGGCTCCGCGAGGACAACAACCTCATCGGCCAGCAGTACAGCTGGCTCGGCTCCATTCTCCCTCTAGGTGTTGGTCACCCTCTCCTCCAGATAGAGAAGAAATTTAGCTGACAGGATCTACGCAGGCACTTGCCGGCATGTTCCCCTCGACCTGGCTCATCCACCGCCTCCCGAGCGCCAAGTATCTCTCCGCCTGCTCCATGGGCTGGTCCGCGTGCGCACTGCTTATGGTAGCCTGCCATAACTTTGCAGGGCTCGCCGCTCTTCGATTCTTGATGGGTAAGTCATCAAGGAAGCGCCTTTTGCGAGGCTTGTGTCTGACGACAAGGGCAACAAAATAGGCGCCTTCGAAGCCATTATCGTCCCAGGAATCTCCCTGATGCTTGCTGGCTTCTACCTCAAGGAGGAGCAGCCCCCTAGAAACGCCCTTGTGTTTGCTGCTGCCAGTTCTGTCATCAACGGCTTCCTCTCCTGGGCTGTTGGTCACATTCCTGGGAGTGCGCCGCTCGCCATCTGGCAATATCTATTTATCCTGACCGGTAAGTCATAGCTGGGCTACTCCCAAAAGGTATAACACACTCATCAACCTTGGTTTAGGCTCCGTCTCCATGACTTGGTCAATCATCGCATTTATCTGGCTGCCCGGAACCCCAATGGACGCCTTCTTCCTCAATGATCGGGAGAAGCACCACATCGTGAACCGTCTGGCTGCCAACAAGACTGGTATTTCCAACAACGTGTGGAAATGGCCCCAGGTCAAAGAGGCAGTTATCGACCCCAAGACCTGGCTCCTCTTCTTCTTCAACATCGCCATCAACATCCCAAACGGCGGCCTCGTCACTTTTGGCGGGCTGATCATCCAGGGCCTTGGCTACTCTGGCGTTGAGGCATCGCTCCTCACCATGCCGACCGGTGTTATGTCCACCATCGCCTCCTTCACCTTCTCGCTCTTGTCCGCCAAGTGGAAGAACCGTCGCTGCCTGGTCACAATTCTGGCCTGTCTCGTGCCTATCGTGGGCACCGCCGTCGTCTTCGCCCTTCCTCGAAGCAACCTTGCAGGACAGATGGTTGGTCTATACCTCCTGTACACCTACTTTGGTCCTTATGTCGTCGGCATCGGCCTGGCCCAGGCTAACACTGCCGGCCACACCAAAAAGTCAGTCGTATTCGCCATCCTCTACATCGGATACGCCGTCGGCAACCTGATCGGTCCCCAGACGTTCCGCGCCAACCAGGCTCCGGAATATGTCGGTGGTACCATATCCATGATCGTCTGCTACGGCGTCTGCATGGCCATCATGGCCGCGTACTGGGTCATTGCTGCGTGGCAGAACAAGAAGAATGCTGAAAACCTGGCTGCTTCCGGTGACCGGGACGAGGATGTGATGGAGTCATTCTTGGATGAGACCGATTTCGAGCAGAAGACGTTCATTTACACTACCTAGTTGTTGGAGTAGAAAGAGTTGTCTGGATCTGGAGATTGCTGTGCGGGCGTTGGCTGATCTAAACACGGCAACTACTGTCTTGCCGAGACAAGGAAGCGAAGGTTGGGATAAGTTGGTAGTAATATGAAGAAGCATGCAATTTGCCAGGAACGGTGGTGTCTTTGTACATGGGGGGCCTTTTTATACTTACCCTACAATTTTCCAGTGGCATTGCTTCCCTTGATACTCCCTCCACACTGGCGTCGACCACCTCCTCTTGCTATCCTATATCTCAAAAACAAAGTACGGCAACTACATAAACAATATGTACGACTTGACGTAGTGCAATGACGGGGTCTTAGGGTATCCCAAGCGAAGAGAAGGCTTGCAACGCTACTCTACGGTACCAAGACATAAATCAAGTGTAATTGGGCCTTATAAGTCGATATTAAAATACATACCGCTTTTCTTTAGTTGTTCCATTCTCGTATTTACTTGAGTACCTCTCGATAGCGCAGTATCTATCTTTCTGACACTGCCAATACAGACGGTCAACCTGGAAGCCAGCGTTCCCTTGATCCACATCCATTCCAAAGATGCTGGGGCGGGGCTCAGACTACACTCTTCTTGGTCAGGCCTAGATTCTCTCAGAGGCCAGCATCTAACCCTGAATTGGCTAGAGCTAGTGAAAGCCCCAGCAGATAATAATCATGCACCTCGCCTGGACCTTCTCCCCTCGAGATCCCAAGTGGGCCCGCCGAACACCACCTCATATATAAACACGGAGAGCCCCTGACTGTACGGCAATGTTTCCTCCATCCCTTCCAACTTTCTCCGTTGCAGACTTTCCCGCCATGATATACCTAGAAAACACGACGCAAGTGCACCAACCGACCAGTCCTCTATATCAACTAACAGCAAACAGGAAGAATTATGTCCTCAACACGGGGGACTCGATGCCCGCCCTGGGTCTTGGTACATGGCAGTCCAAGCCGGGCGAGGTAGAACTCTCCGTGCAATGGGCCCTTGAGTGCGGCTACCGTCATATCGACACGGCATTTGCGTACGGCAATGAGAAGGAAGTAGGCGCAGGCATCAGGGCATCCGGGGTCCCTCGAGAGCAAATCTGGCTCACCACGAAGCTGGATAATGATTGCCACCACCGTGTTTCTGAGGCAATCAACACGAGCCTTGAAAACTTGGGCACTGACTATGTTGATCTATATTTGATGCACTGGCCGGTTGCTCTCGATCCCGACAACCCTGGGCAGGTCCTCAAAGACTGGGATTTCGTGGATACCTGGCGTGATATGCAGAAGCTCGTCGGTACCGGCAAGGTTCGCAACATCGGTGTCAGCAACTTTGGTATAAGGAACCTGGACAAGCTACTGTCAGCGGAGAGCTGCAAGGTGATCTACATAGACGAGTCTTACTAGGACAGGCTCTAACGTTTGCAGATAACCCCGGCAGTAAATCAGGTCGAACTCCATCCTTTCAACCCTTCCTCCAGGCTCGTCAAGTACAACGAGTCCAAGGGGATTCACACAACAGCATACTCCCCGCTCGGCAGCACGAACTCGCCAATATATTCCAACGAGACCGTCATCTCAATCGCAAAAACCCACGGCCGCACTGCGCAGCAGATCTTGTTGATGTGGGGCTTGCAGAGGGGAACAAGTGTGCTGCCAAAGTCGGTCACCAAGGGGCGCATCGAGGCCAATTTTGGGCTCAGAGGCTGGCAGCTTACGGATCAAGAGATGGCCAGCCTCTCGGATATTCCTGATCGTTTCAAGGTTGCTGACGATTCGTGGCTGCCTGTGAGAGTCTTCTTTGGAGATGACGAGGAGGTTGATGCTGCCAGGCCTGTCTCGATGCTGTAGAGGGCTTTTATGAGCAAGAGTTCGGCTTAGCGGATAAGCGCCTTGCTTGACGATATAGATTTCTTTATTTGTATCAGTGATCATTGCATTTACGAGCCCATGTGAGAAAATAGAGGGTATGCTCCTCACTGCTACTTGCTACCCTATATAAACTACGTAGATATTTCTCTTACAATCCTCTCCCTACCAAGAAAGGTGCTAATAGCTATTTATTAGAGATCTTGTTAAGTTTAATAGAGATAAGATTTCAGTTGCGTCAAAAAGTAATATATATAAGCACGGATAGTAGCAAGTCTAATAGCATGGCGGCAATAGAATTAAATTAAAGTAGATGTTATATCACTACTGCGTTCAAGTTCATAACATCCGAAGGGTGATTAACCCTTGCTGGAGACAAAGTAAAACTTTACCTGGCCCTCTAAACTCCCGCCAACATAGTTATCACCCTTAGCCGTCGAGGAACTGTTGAAGGGCCTGGGCGTACTGCTTGGGAAACTGGAACAAGTGTCCGTGGCCAGAGTCAGGGTAGACGTGCAGAGTACCGTTGGACAACTCCTGTTGCAGGATAAAGCTGTTGATGGTGGGCGCCATGATGTCGTTCTTGCCGTTGGTGACCAAAACAGGGACCTTGATATCCTTGAGTTTGCCGAAGTTGCTGGGATCGGCGGCGAAGTCAGAGATCGCCTTCAGCTGTGCCGTTACGCCGGGCTCCAAGACAGATCCACTGAGCTCCTCCCCCTTGATGCGGCGATCGGTCCTTCGCTTGAACCAGTCCCGTCCAGCGGCAAGGCTGGTTTCAGTGGTTTCGAAAAATAGTTTCAACATGGCATTTTCTGTGGGCTCACCCTCCTCAGACGCAATTGTGAAAACCTCGGGTGGCCCAGCGGTAACGTTAGGGCCGATTCCAGGCTGTGTGCCGGAGAAAACTGCCTTCTCCACGAGGTCGGGATATGTCCAGGAAACGTATTGAGCCACGCCGCCTCCGAGAGAGAACCCGAACGCGACCACTTTGTCGAGGTCTAAAGCATTGACGAGGGCCACGGCGTTGTTACCCATCTGCTCCACGGAGGTTGAAACCTCGCCTTCGCTGTGGCCGACGCCGATATTATCGAACAGGATCACTTCTCGGTACTGGGCGATGTAGTTGAACAGCAGAGGATCGGTGACATCCATGGCGGCCCGCAGATGGTTGAAGTATAGGACAGGGTTGCCGCCACGCTTGCCGAATCGTCTATAGGCGAGTTTGGTACCGTTCAGGCTGACGAATTTGGTCCGAGCATTCTGTGCCAACGGCGCCGGCGGGTCAACGAGTGAAGTCAAGGAATTCAAGTACTTGTCATATTGCGCGCTGGGGTAACTTGTCAGCAAATTGAAATTGGCGCTGCACAGGTGCAATCCATACTTCAGCTTGGCCATGGCGGAAGCCGCAAGCGTTGAGAGAACAGCGGCGTGAATTCTCATGTTTGTTAGTGTTGCAAAGAGTAAGATGTACAATGTTATAGTCGATTATAGTTGAGATTGATGAAGCATATCATACCAAACGTCCAAGACGTGTTTAAATAGACGTGTTCGGCCGAACCAGCCGCTACCTGACAAGTTTCGGATACTATACAGCACCACCGGTATGATTTGATGAATAGTTACGGGAAAATCGGCCCCATGATGCCCACCGCCGTTGTCTTCTACAGAGTCAAACACCTGTCCTGTAGCAATGCTATGATTGGAGGGTTATTTCTTAACGTGGCAGCTGGCTCGAGGAGCGCCAAGAGCCGTTCTCGAGTCGGTACATCCGGAGCCGGGCTCGGGTTCTTCTAGAATGCCCGACTGGCTAACTATTCCAAGGAAAGCCATTTAGAGTTTTAGACAAGCATACTCAGTATGGGTATCGTGCACGTTCTGACAGGGGTCAGATGGTCTCACGTCGGCTCCGAACGTATGAGATTGACAGACTGATTAGTGATCCTATTAACTTCTCGCCGAGATTAAGTCATGCCGGTCCGCACGCACTTCTACTATTAATTATATTATTATAGCAGTGAGTGTTTGCTAATTGCCGCGTTGTGGAGTTGCGGAGCCGTTTCATCGATCATTAATACAAAATCCATCATCCAAGATGATTAATCGAATCGACCCTGTTCCGAGACATAGCCTCGTCTACCCATTAGCTAAATCCTCCGTCTGATCTTGCAGGCCAAAGGCAGGGACTGAGACGAGAGTGATAGCTTCAAGTTCTGATTCCTGTCAAATGATTTTGCCTGGTAATTTCTGTTTCTCACTTCTCAGTCTATATAAACCATCATGGCAGCACCTGCAGACGTTCCTCAGCAGCTCGTCGCTTTGATGGTATGCCAGGCGTATCCACATTGAAGGAGAGGCCATCATGGTAAACAAGACGATGACAGCGTGATTAATCCGCTGCATATTGAGCTGGCTGCGAGCAGGACAGGCAATACTAGGAATGAGAGTGCATCCCTGGCTTGTATGGCTCATGATATACCAATATGGAGTACAGTCCATAGTCTCTCGCCACACGGCCCTGGGTATCAACTAAAGCATTATCATTTTGCTCCTGTACTTGCTTACGGCCTTTTACGGTATATGACGGTGGTTTAGGGTATTTACGGTGTTTTACGGCCTTGGGTTTTAATACCGTCATGTGTTAATGACTGTGCTTTTTGCTGTTATGGTGGATGGCTTCTTGTCATCATTCCAGATAATAATAATAACAAACTTCATGAGAGGTCGTTAGAGGATTCAGACTGCAGCAGGTCCGACTGAGCCGACAGGATGCAAGTCATGTGTTGAGTAGAGGTTGCGAGCGATAATGACGCTCATAGCAGCCTTGGGGAATGTGTTTTACTAATATTTTGGGGGTTTCTTCTGATTCCCAAAGTTAATGACCTCCAAAAAAGGCCATTAGCCACAACGTCAAAAGACATGGCCATTAATCCATCTAAAAGACGTAATTCGAAGAATGTTATTGAAGCACTAGTAATATCCAACTACTGACGAAATCACTTGTCCTGCAACACTCAACCTCATTTCTCACTCAGCGTTGCTACTCATTTGCTGTACTACGAGTTTATAGATCTTAGGCCGTGACAGTGCCGTTACTGACAGGAGGAGGCTTCACAAATTCGTTGGCATCAAACGGCACGTAGTCTTGCTTTGAAAGGTCCTCGGGCGCCAGCTGAGAGATCCAGCCAAGGATCTGCGGGGCAGGGATACGGATCGAGATTTCAGACTCGGTATTCCTCATTGAGAACGCCTCCCGATGGTCTGAGCTGGAACTGCTCTTGGATGCCGAGAAGCACAGAAATCCACCGCCGGATGAGGACGAGCTCTGCATGCCGTTGATCTCACTGGCGTCAAACTTGGAAGCCGAGCTCATAACGATGTGCACATCTTTGACAACGATAAAGGCGCTTGCCCAACTTGGCAGGAGGCAGTTGGCCCCGTTGACGGTCTCCCTCTTGTCAAGTTTGTCGTGAACCTCCTGTGGCTTGCCTGCCGAGATCTTGGCTGCGTTGAAATGCATGAATTCTTCCGTCTGGCCGAGAAGCTGGGCGTTGAACCATGGCCGATCGATGGTGACTTTCATGGCACGGAAACCAATCTGGATGTTGGTGTTCTGTGTTGAAGCCTTCTTGGATGTGTCGGTGCTAGACGAGTCGCTGTGTCCAGATCCGCTACCAAACCACAGACCAACAGACCAGTCACTGTGCGAAACCGAACTGCTGCTGGCATTGATTGACTTTGAACTGGAGACTTTGCTCGAAAGGAGAAAGTCTGTCCAGGCTGAGGCCCCATCGCCATCCTGGGAGGGGGGTAAAGCCGGAGCCGGGTCGGGAGCTCTCTTGCCTTCAGGATCGGTCGTTTTTGTAATGGGCTTCCCTTCAGCATCCACAGTTGCGACGGTGATGGGAACCTGCATCGGATTACTCGAGGCCTCTAGCATCTTGTTGTAGTAGTCGATGTCCATGGTCAGCGACGTGATCCTCTCGTTCATGACTTCGAGGGCGTTTGTAGGATCCGAGCCGCGAGCCTGAGAGGCCGCCATCTGGGCATCGAGAAGGGCATCGTTGGCAGTCGCAACGCTGGCCTGGTTCTGGAGACACTTTGCTTGCATGTCCTTGAGAGAGTTCCACTGTTCGGGGGTCAACTTCGGCTCAGAGTTCTTCTCAAGAGCTGCGTTTAACTCCGTCATATTGGTGTCGGTAAGTCCCTTGATGGCAGCGGTCTTGTTTTGGGCATTCTTGGACACTACATCAAAGTACATCTGGATGCAGCTGATGGCGTTGTCTCCGTAACCTTTGACCATGTTTACTTGGGCAGTTCGAAGGGCGTTGCTTGCATCTGTTGCGGCCTTTTCCAACGCTTTGATGTCCTGGCGCCCGTTAACAAGGGCGTCGCGGCGCATGATGAGAATCGTCCGCTCCTTTGTAGCGTTCTGAAGCTGCGTGCGTGTGTAGTTGACATCGGAGAGCAGGTCTTCAGGGCGGAAGTTGGTACTGAGGTACTTGGCCCAGTTGTTTGGTGTGAACGAGACGGGGTAGATGTCCTCGGTGTCGTCGATGCTGCGAGTAACCGAAGCCCTCAGACTCTCCTTGGCTCGCTGCAAGCTTTCGCTGGCAGTCTCAATATCGAGGTACGAGATGTACTTCCTCACACGATGATCTGAGATGGGACATGTCAGTACCTGGTGCAGCCACATGTCTCTGGTTGGCGGACTTACACTGTCCCCGGACAAGTAGCACAGACCAAAGTCCCTCCAGCTTGGCATCAATAACGGGTGCATACGTGGTAAGGAGTCCTGGCATGGGTGTTCACTCCAAGTTATCGCACAAACCTTCAATTGATGAGGGTAGCACTTACTGTCGTATGCATTCCATCTGTCCTGGGTAGTATTGTCATCCGGCCTGGAGTCATTCTTGAACTGCGCCCACCGGAAGCGCTCGGCTTCATACGTGTCCAGCAGCTTCTGATAGAGATCAATGCGCGGGATCTTTGGGGTCTGAAGGGGGTCTCTCAGTGCTTTGACGTGTTCACTCGGCTGCTTCTGCTCAATGACGGGGGGCTTCTTGGGAAGACCAAGGTCGTCGGGAATCATGCTAAGGAGATCGCTGGCTGGAGGATCGATGTTTGGGACCTCTTCGTACAGCCAGTCCATAATATGCTGCTGATCGGGAGCCATTGACTGCAACGCCGAGCTCGTCTCAACGTTGGCGGGTGCAAGTGAGAAAAGGACCTCATTATATTGTTCAGACAGCTTGCCGCCATTAGGGCCTCCCACCAATTTCGAGATGTCGAGCATCCCGTCCGCGAGACGAAACTCGGCCTCGGCAACAGCAGGCGGTTTCACCTGTTGGGAGTTGATGGTGTCACTACCGTTGTAATAGTAATTTCCCATCTCGAGTACCCGCGCGGGCATTTCCATCTGAAACAAAGAACCCTCATCGTTGCCAAATGTCTGTTTCAGTTGGTCGTACAGCTGATCCATCAAAGGTCCTTTATCAGCAGCCGTAGCGGCAGGAGATGTTGGAGTGGTAGACATATCGTTGAAAGAGATCTCTGATCGTTGAAGTTGATATTCTAGTGAGAAGAATGATATAGATGTGAAGGGTTGAGGTTAAGGTAATGGAACAGAACGATACGGCAAATAGATTATATAGATGTTTGTTTGCAATATACACAGCGGCGTCGTTACATGAATAGTTCACATACTACCTTCTCAGTGGTAGCTGGGAGCTGAATCTGGCTGTCGCACATCTAGTGGGCGAGCATGTATAGAACTGACTACGCTTGATCCCATGGCTTTGCCGGGGAATCACGAGTTTTCTTTTCGGAGAAGGCGTTCTGTTAGGCGCTGAGCTAAGTCAATAGTTTTAGCACTATCGGTGGTTCCCAATGTGATAGTATGGATAGGTAATGTGATGTCGACTTTTATTGACCGAGATAAGATGCCGGGCATGCATGGCTGGCGCATGGCGGCTACGTGAAGGCGAATGATCGTACGATGCAAACCGGGGAGTTCTCGATTCACTATCCAAGTGAGACATCACAAAGTGGCAAAGTGTTAGATACTATCAGTTGCACTTGGATAGCAGGGTCCCCTGCTATTTACGACATTTAACCATGGCGCTGAAACGCAGTTGGACAAGAAAGCGCTTTAGAGGCTCGGAGACTAGATACATCTAACTCAGGCAAGGCTTGGGCCGGTCCACTTTACCTCGGCTTCAAAGACTTCGTGATTTCTGTGGCACAGCACCGAGCTTACTCCGAGATCCGGTCGCCAATCTTAATGACAAGTATCAAGGTTGATAGATAGATACCCCTACCTGGGATCAAAGAAGAGAGCGTTCTCTTTTGCTTTGGCGAAGTGCGATCCTTCGCAAGAAACCTCAGATTCAAGGACGAGCCTGAGTCAAAGCTAGTTTCGCAATCAGATACAAGCGAGGGATAAGCTTGCCCGCGTGAAGGCTCGAGTCCATCCCGTCAATCTAGCTCTAGAACAGGCGCGAATAAACCACCATTTCACTAACGAATTATTGAAGCCCCCCCCCCCCTGCTTCTTCGAGCCCTTTGACAAAGACTACCCCCGAAACTAAACACATCACCGATGACTTGTGTCTATTGGCGTTCGCTGCAGTCCAAAATGGGAGTTACTGTCCAGCCACTTGCCGTATTGGATCAGATGAGCGTTTAATTTAGCTCAACCGCGTCAACTGGACGATGGGTCGTATCGCTAGCGGTAGCGGCTGGGGCAACTAATAGTTAGCCAGTGCGCCCGATATCGCTCAATATGGTTCCATCTAGGGCCTCGGCCTGAACCAAGCTGGCATGCCATGAGGGAACGTGGGCAACGCCAGTGGCTTAGACCGACGGCGCGGAAGACGGGACAGGGCCTCTGTCAATTCGTCCCACGGGATTTCTGTCTATCTCTTGGTGCAGTTATCCCATCGAGGGTCGGGTTTCAACTATAACAAAGAACACAATGTCAACACATCATAACATCATATCCCAATGCTAACACAGTGGGGATCTCTGTCATTGTGCTGGAATACGACCATAGAGTTGGTGCCATTCTCAATGAGGATGTGTTTCTTTTTTACTGCCCGCCTCGTGCCGTGCCGCGCCGTGCCGCCTCCGTTTTTGGATCACGTCCCAGGAAAGGTGGGGGGCTTAGCCCCTTTACAAATGGTTTCCTGCAAGTCTCAGTTCGTTCAATCACAGCTCAGTATTGACGTTCCAGCCTTTACGATGAGGCTGGCGAGTTCCCGAACCTGGTAATGCTGCTGTGCGAGGGCCGGTTAGAGGCCAGCTGAGCAGAGCCAAGCAATTCCCACTTCCAAATTGGGAACGTCCCCCCTCTACCGCCCAGTGACTAAGGAGCTGATCGACCCATAAGGTTATCGATAGACTATCGATGTCTATCAGCGCCACAACGCCTCCCAGACGCTGAGCGTAGATTCTTTTCTGTAGGTGGTCTCGCCAGGAAGAGCCCTGAGGAGCCAGGTTTGTGCTACATGCCGGCATTCGCGACCACCTCCTTCAACCAATCTGGGTGCACGACATCCTTCTTCATCCTCTTGCTCTTGTTACTTTGTAACTTTCAGAAGTAACCTCGTGACACACAATAAGGATACAGCTGTCCCGGGTTTGCACAAATCGCGTGAGTTCTAGCTTGGAGCTTAATAAGGAGGTGCTATCCCTCTGTCAATGACTCCACTCTACATTCCGGCGATCTCCCTTTCAAACACTCTCTTCATTCACATTAGAGAGATACAGTACTTATCCAAGATGGTCTCCAAACTGGCGAGACTTCTTGTTTCTACCATCATCACCGTTTCACTATCGCATCATGCGTGGGCTACTCCGATTGTCTCCGATCATTCTTTGACTCGCGGAGACGAGACACAGCGATGGCTTCTCTCAGCCCGGTGCCAACTTTCAACAGCCCTTGACAAACCCCAAGTCAACGTTCGTGGCCAACGGCCTAGTTCTTAACGTTGATTTCACATACACTTTTGATAAAAAGCCCTATCCGATCAAGAACCTTCCCGTACGGCTCAGCTATAAGCATCCCCTGAGAGGCCAGATGCGCATCAACGCAGTCACCGACGACAACGGAAAAGCCAAATTTCAGGACCCTGCCTGGCCAACGACGGGGGTCGCTTTTGACATTACTGTTATACTTGATGGTAGACCTGCTGGCTCTCACTACATCATTGTTGGTGATGACAAGGACCCGGACAAGCCTATTCAATACGTCAAAAATTATCTGCAGCAACCGCCGACCAGTTTGACGGTGAATATAGACGACGCCACCAACCCATCCCTGCGACTTAGTGAGGTTCTTCGAAATCTGGCCGTGAACACGGTACAGCTGGGCTTGCCTTTTCAGCTGCTTACAGCGGTATACCCGGATACCCAGAACAATTATGGAGCGTTCGGTCTCGGCGAAGACGGCAGACCCATGATGCGGGTTGGCACAAAAGCCACTCGTCTGGTTGTAGCTCATGAATGGGGCCACTTTTTCACCTATCTTGCGCAACAGGAGCACTACATATACTACGGTGGCGGCAATGCTGACGGTCATGATTCATGTGCCGGCAGACCTCAGGATCCTCAGGTTGCATTCGGCGAGGGTTTCGCCAGCGCGTATGCACTGATTATGGAAGATGCCAATGATGGTATCCTCGAGGACGGCAGCCAAAATCCCACAAACTATGAGCTCTATTCATGCAGCAAGTCTCAAGACATGAGAACAGATGAGGGCAGGTTTACCGCTGCTCTCTTTGACTTATGGGATAGCACCAACGACAACAATGGAGGGGATCAAGCCCGGGGAGCCCAGGGCCACGAGGACAGCAACAGTGGCTTTGAGCTGACTCCGCAAGAGATCCTCCTAGACCCGATAATAAATGCTTTGGCAAAGAAGGCTCCTGATAATTACATTCTTAGCCCAATGGCTTACTGGTACGTGCATCTAACCATCGAGTATTCCTAGAGGTTATTGGTAACTCACATATCGAAATGTAGGCAAAATCTTGAAGAAGTCCTTACTGAAAAACAGGGCTCTGACCCGAAGTGGAAGGAGAAGTTGGAGAAGGCTAGGGAGATATTTAAGTACAATTTCGCCGACTTCGTTTGATCAACTGGAAGAAGGGGCGTCACGAGCCACCCTTACCTGCTGGAGAGGTGCGATGATGCGGACCTCGGAGGAGTCGATGTTGAGATCAAGTAGAAGAACCATGTATTTTTACAGACTTTGAAGTCCCCTTCAGAGTAGCTCTCAACCGTGGTGGAGAGGGTTGTGTTCTGCGCAACTCACATGCTTGACGCTGCGCATGGCGGCAATTTCACGCCTTAAACATCGACCCAATCCTGTTCCGACCTTCACAATCTTAATAGCGATAACTTCTCCAGGCTCCGAGCGGCTGGCGATCTTGTAAAACATGTTAAACACGCTCTTCCTAATCTGTCATCCAATTCTTTGTTTCTCCGTGCGAGTCTTCCCAAGGTTCCGAGGTGGCTAGTTGAGCGAGAGATGAAGAAATTGACTTTCTGGCCGTTTCTCGGTTTTATCACAAGTGTACTTCCAAGAAGCATCAAATAGTCTAGGGATTACTGGCAACACTGAAGATGTCGATCTCTGCCCGTTCTCTAGTTCATAGATCTCGTCCCCGTCTCTGTGCCACCCACAATATTGTGACTTCTGTCTCGTCATCGACGACGTCTTTCAAAAATGCCATCAGTCACAGGAGACATACATAACGTTCCCAAGAACAACACCGCAAAACAAAGTAACCTAGAGACCTGCCCTCGTTGGGACTGCTGATGTATGCTACTGCCCCGGCCCTATATCCCATTGCCACTCTTGATCCAGCATATCTACCATGTGATCCAACTCGAGCCCTTCCGCCCAAGCATAAAAGTCATCCTCCATAAATTCTGGCAACTTGTCTGTCTCTACTGCAGAAACGTCTTCATTCTGGCCTGAAAGCTGACAGCTCGCCTCATATATCCGCCTAACCACGTCCCGCGAACAACGCGCTGTGAGCGACCAATCTTCCATCGCCTCGAGGACTTCCAAAGTTTTTTCGATCTGAGCCTGCCAATCAGCGACAGATGAGCTTTGCGGCTGCCACAAGATACTGAGAAGAGGTATCATTGCTGCTTGATAAAGCAACCAGACCGCATTCCATCCTGACATCTGATGCTTCGTCCAGCCACTCGCCACATCATCAATCGTCTGCCTTGCAAGTTCCTGGCAAGTTGCTATCGCAGCAAGATCATCTTCACTTATTGGCGCATCTTTGTCGCTGCTGGCTACAGCGAGGAGGATTGGGCGGCAAAGAAGCATCCGAAGGTTCAAGTATCTCCATTTGATGACGCACCGAGCAAGATGTAGGGGCTCAGCGCAACTCTCCCGGTTACGAAGTATAGAGGGAAGCTTGTCATACCAGTCGACCAATAAGCCGTCCAGGTGTTGCAGGCTTTCCGCGGTCTGCTGAGAGGTGGCTGCCAGCATATCATGAATCTGAGTTGCAATCTTGCAAAACTGGATGTTTTCTAGCAGAGGCATGATTCCTGCGTGCTGAGCAGAGTCTCGCTCCTCCTGGTAGAAACATGGATTAGAAGCTGGGGACTTGCATTTGGACTTGGAACCTCACCTGATCGATGCTTATCTGAGGGGGCTGAATGTCGATCGAGGGATCACAACGCCCGAAAGATGGGCGGCCCATTGTTGTGGTGGTCCAAGTATCAAGACAGAACAAGGACCACCAGGTGCGTCGCCGCATCTCAACAAGCGCAGTATTTATGTTGTCGCCAGCCATCGGCTCCCTATGGAGGCCAAGTGCGCTTGCCATCCTGATTGTGGCACCCAGTATAGCATTCGCCATGTTGGGACGGTTCACGTAATGGAGATAATAGCCTCCGAGCAGAGCCAACGCTTGAACCGTCTCAATGTGGCTACTCCCAAATGCGCCCATGCTAAGGTGCTTCATAGCTTTCTCATAGAACCTAAAGTGGTCTAGGTCACTCGACTTTGTCGCCATGATAGCACCCATGGCGAAAACCATGTTGAGGAGTGAAAGCCAAGGTACATCGCATCTCTGGCCGCCGAGGTAGTCGGCGCGGAAGGCAACTTCGTCGAGCATAGGCGTAAAGACGTGGAGACCTTTGAAATAGTTATCAATGAGTAGCTGGCCTTTCCACGTCCAGGGGATTGGGGCCGTCTCCTCAAGATGACCTGTCTGAGGGAGAGGGAGCTCCAGGGTCCTCTTGGAACCACTCCGTTGGAGAGATGCAAGTGAAGTTCTTAATTGCGGTTGTATCTTAACCATGACCCCGAAAGCTGCTTTGATGGATGATATTCCGAGATATGACGCCTGTCTGTCCAGTGTGAGGGACAGGCCGTTGACATCGTCAGCTTCCGCTGGTAAGGGGTCTCGTTCTCGTCGTTCTTCGTCCCACTCCGCATCTCCCGCTGGGATTTGTTGGACGTCGAGCAGCTGAATTTTAGACATGCTGAGAGCTGGTGATGGGAGGGTTTCTATAGGCTCTGTTGATTGCGATGATGGCTGGTCCAAGAGTTGGCAGAGCTCCTGACGCGAGAGCGGAAGGAGTGATGACACGTCGTGTCCTGGGAAGAGACGACTCAGGATAGAGCGGCAGTCTTGTAAATTCTGGGAAAGCTCCTCGAGGACTCTTGCAGGGGAGTTACTAATGGGTTGCCATTCCGAGGGTTACGTTCGAATAACTAACCTCTTTGAGGGGACGATCCGCTGTCGATGGTGGTCATAGACGCAGCGAGATTGAGAGCGCCTTGACTGGCATCGATCACACGGTTGTTTTCCATCGCAGCGTATTTTGCGCCGCTTACATTCGACGCAGGCATGGAGTCCTTTGGCAGGCTTGTTACCGGCGCTGCGTTGGAGTGGTGAATCCTCATTCTGAGAACTCTGGACTGTGTCGATCAGCATGGGCCTAGAGTGCGATTTTGTTACTAGACATACAAGAATAAAACATTCTGTTGGAGGCTGTCCGTGTTTAGCTTGATGAGACTTTGGCGCTGGGACAATCCAGGGTTGTTCATCGGCCTCAAAGTGCGCGATGAGTGGAGTTGAGGCAGATGAAATATGGGGATAACGAAGGCAAGAAAGAATGGCGAGGTTAAGAATGCCCCAGGTCGGTAGGAAAAGAGGAGACGGCGAATAAGAATGACCGGAGTGGGCCAAGGGCAAGACCTGGGGTACATATGCATCCATGCCTGTCCGAGGAAAGCCGGGAAAAAGGAGGCGAGATCGGCATTCGGGGGGGCGGGGGGAAGGCCGTGGAGTGGCCAGACCCCAAGAACCGCCACGCGAGTCGAGCTTTTGACCTAACAGAATATCATAGTCACCTGACTGGGATGCATGAAGGCGGGAAGGGTTGCACGAGGAGCAAAGAACAACAACACTTCTCGAGATCCAACATGATGGACTCGTCTGAAACCTGGCCGCGCGTATCCACCCCGCATCCTGTCAATCAGCTGATCTCCCGCACTTCAAAACTAATGGGCCAATGCTAAGCCAGTTTAGGAAGCTCAAATGTTAGTGGAACCTCGGCCCCGTGTCTTTTCAGGGTTAGCAATCTACGTAGACAGCACACGATGGTATCAAGTCCCGAGCATTTGTGCACGTGGGAGCGGTGTTATGTAAGCCTGCAGATGTCCCGAGGACAATTAAAAATGTTGCCAAAGGGAAACAGACATTGTAAATGACTCTACACGGCAACTTGCGGTGTATTTAGAGATTATAGGAGTTCATAATTGTTGCACAATCTACTCTACTGACAATAAGAAACCCTGGTTCAATGAGTGGGGTGCTATGAATGGGGCTCGATCACGCGACGCGGCTCCGATGCTCTAGACCTTCTCCAAGTTGACCACACCACCGTCCTTGTGAACAGCAAGCACCTTCTTCTGGGTTGACGCCTTGACCGGGTTTTGAGCCGCAAAAATCTCGTCAAGTTCCTCCAGCTGTCACAGCATTAGCAAGGGTTTCATTCGGTGAACGCGTTGAAACTTACAGTACGGCCCTTGGTCTCGGGTAGGTAGATGTAGATCAGCACCACTTGAACGAGGTCCCAGATGGTAAAGATGATATAAGTCTTCCACGCAATCTTGTCCATCGCCACCGGCCATGCAAACTGGTTCAGCAGTCCAGCAGCATTAACTGCCAAATTGGAAAACGCCATGCCCTTAGCTCGCATCTCGAATGAGAGAACCTCGACGGGATAAAGCGCCTGCAGAGGGGTGATTCCGAACGAGAAAACCGCGCCGAAGATAAACACCAAAGCCAAAGCCGCCTTAGAAGCTGCTTGATTGGTGTAGATCGGGTCGCCTTTGGAATCATCTCCAACATATGACTTGGCAAACTCGGACGACGCAATCGTCATGCCCAGCCAGACCACAGTGCAAGCAGCGAACGAGAAGATCAGTAGGGGTCGGCGGCCGAGTCTGTCAACCAGGCAGGCTCCGAGAATAGCAAGCGCAAATTGCTGGCAGTAGTTGATCAAGGTGATGTTTGCCTGCTCGATCGTGCCCGTGTACCCAGCCGTGTCGAGGACAGCACCCAGAAAGTAGGACAAGACGGCGTTTCCGGCCCACTGGCTGAAGATGGATACTGCGAGGTTGCAGCACAGGCGGTACACCGCAGCGCGGTCTCTGAAGAGAACACGATAGTCCCACCAGCGCTTGTCGGCGCCGTCCATGTTCAGTGCCTCTTCGTACTCGGACAGCTGCAACTTCACCCAAGGGGAGTCTGGGTTTCCATTGCCGTGATAATGTGTGAGGACGGACTTGGCGGCGTCCAGCTTGTTGTGGACATACAGCCAACGGGGCGACTCGGGCAAGAAAAGACTTGTTATCATGATGAGGCCTGAGCAAAGAGCCTGGAGCCAGGTGATGAGTCTCCAGGAGTAGTCGCCTCCAGTATTGAGGCCAGCACGGGCGGAGCCGGCGGCAACAATGGCTCCAGAGAACCAGAGCGTGTTGTACATGGCTTGCTAGGTTAGCTTTTGGTCTTTTTATCGCAGGATACAACGTACCTCCAACACGTCCACGGTATGCCGGATGATTCAGCTCCACCACATACATGGGCCCTGCAGATGCTGCAATTGACACCCCAAAACCAAGGAGGAATCGTCCACCCATGAACCCACCGGCATTATGCGAAAGGCCCTGAATCACGGTGCCAACGACGATGAGGGCTGCACCAGAAAACATGCCCCAGCGTCGGCCAAACCCATCGATGACAGGTCCGACGAAGGGCAGCGCAACCACGCCACCAATCTGGTACATGGAAGACACGATGCCCGCCCAGATACCGCTGTTGTCGACACCATATTTTTCCCGAAACCAGGGGTTTTGAAGGAGATTATTAATCAACGAGCCATCGTAGCCGTTCATCGTGCTGCAGAGGAAGCCGACGAGGGATTTTCGGCTACCTTTTTTGTCGACACCA